>JAECUM010036047.1:0-31338 GCA_016617855.1 Megalonaias nervosa
TGACTTAGTCTACGAAAAAACATACCAAAACTATGCCATTGATTGTGTTAAGCATATTCCATATCAATATTTAAAAACAGTAGTTGCGCCGCCCGGGAATCGAACCCGGGTCGCAAGAATGGGAATCTTGCATGATACCACTACACCAGCGGCGCACCGTAACGTATTGTAAGAACTTTAGGTATTGAGTATGAATTATCTCCCTTTTTCTACAGTAAGATGCGTTCGCACTTGAACTATAGTGAATATGTAGTACGTACGGTCTTTAGTGTAGATCATTTTATGTTGGGCACTTAGAACACATAGATAATTTGTCTTTTATTTTTCTTATGCCTAGAACACTTCGCTTAACTATCATTTGCATGAAATATTAAGCTACTCCAGGAAATCAAGCAATCAAAATGAAATGTTCTAGACGTAGTACCATCTGACCTCGCCTATGGTGAGGGTGGGAACCTTTAAGTTGGAATACAATATTTATCAAAATAGGGTGTCATCGCATGCACATAAGAGTCACGCACAAAAATATATTTAACCCAAAAAATGCTTGAATTGATTTCAATACGCAAAAAGAAATTTAGAACGCAACAGATAGGGTAAACAAAACTGGTAGATAAATAGCCTGAAGAGGAAGGAGTTTTGTCAAATTTAGAAATTATAATGAACAGCTAAAAGTTACGTTGTTTATTGTGAGTTTGAATGCATTATCGTTTTAGAGGCAACGTATATCGTAGGTACAATTGTACCGTACACTAAGTGTCCATACACCTTAACTATGCTCACCGCTTTTCGCCCGTATTCGCAACATTTCCAGGCATCAAACATGTAGTAATACATTTAAATTAGTCTTATCGGTGAATCATGTTGTGTATTTATTTTTATGGATTAATCTCACCGGATTTGCATGATATTTCGTGGATTAGAAAATGACAACGTGACGAAGCGTAATACGATACAAACAGTTTTCGCCAATGTCTTCTACAAAGATTTGAGTCTTATACCGAATCTTAGAAGCGAGGTACTTTAAATGTATAGCCATCGAAACAACAAACGAATATATGGAATCCCTGAAAACAAAGATTAAAAAAAAACAAAAACAAACGTGATGATATTGTTATGAGCCTTGCTGCAAAAATTGGGTCTGATATTCCTGCTTTTGGGCTCTGCAGTTCTCACGAGTTTGTGTTGGAGACAAAAGACTCTCAAAATCCAGACTGATAATTTCTAAGATCATTCCACACAGCATGAAAGTAGAGATGCTGAAGAAAAGGAAAAATGTGAAAGTTGAAATTTAGAGGACCCCCACCCGGCATCAGTACAAACTGAATCCATTGGTTCAACAAGAAAAGACAGAACGCACAAAAACCGAACAAAAATATGGCTAAATATATGTTAATGAGGATCTGACTAGAGCCCGTGCGACATAGATCAAACGAGTCTGCAAATTGAAAAATGGACAGATGATCAAGAATCTCTGGACAAGGGACGGAACAATTTTCCTGAAAGGAATATGTCTCCCAACATCCTTCACCAAGCTGAAATAGCTCTCTTACAGAGATTCATCCCAGTATCAAATCACTCATGCAAACAGCCCATTTCGATTTTCTGTATTAAATTCGTGTGCCTTATGAAATTTAATTTATGTGCAGGTATTGGGTGTATAAAGTTCACCACTGAGCTAGAGCCATGATTCTGCAAATCAACAAAACTTTTGTCGCAGTGAGTGGATCTTCGAGGCATTTGAGTGGTCCTGATACCAAAGCAGCCACCGCTATACCTCAATAAGAGAATCATATTAAGTGCGATTTTGCCGATTTCTTTCATCTTCGCAAGAATGTATACATTTACCAGTACCTTCACCACCTTCTCCATCCTTTTCTTGGGTAGAGGACTTTAGACAGAGGCAGAAAAGAGAATTAGAAACAAAATTTACAACAGTACAAAGAAACCTTTGTCGTTCTGCAGCAACAGATGAGAGGAAGAAGAGAAGCGAAAATGTGAAGGAGATAAGGACTGTGAAAGTCAAACGATGAGGGTGCTGCAAGACATTATGGCAGAGGGTCTGAGAAAAATGTATCACACTTCTTTAACTTGACCCAAGAGAAAGAGATCTTCCCGAACCAAACATTATAACCCAGTCTTCACTACCTCGACGATGACTACCCATGATAGCAGCAGCAGCGATCTCTATCAAAGTATCCAAAGTACTGGGTGAAGAAGCAGGACTTGGTTGTGCAGCGATCTCTATCAAAGTATCCAAAGTACCGGGTGAAGAAGGAGGACTTGGTAGTGCAGCGATCTCTATCAAAGTATCCAAAGTACCGGGTGAAGAAGGAGGACTTGGTCGTGAAGCGATCTCTATCAAAGTATCCAAAGTACCGGGTGAAGAAGGAGGACTTGGTAGTGCAGCGATCTCTATCAAAGTATCCAAAGTACCGGGTGAAGAAGGAGGACTTGGTCGTGATCTGTATCGTACCGGGTGAAGAAGGAGGACTTGGTCGCAAAAGGATATAAGGCAGTTGAAGATCATTGCGTGTGTATGGGGTTGTTAAGAGCCCTCGTCATAAAAATCAAGACCAAGAGACACTTGCGTTTTCTTTCTTGTATATTCTATTTTTGAAAATCACAATGAATGAATATTCTAACTCTAAGACACTCTAAGACACTCGCACTATATAGGGAATCCGCTGCGTCTAAAATCTGGTCAAATGAAATTTTGCAATCAGGATGCAACTATCGAAGGATTTCAATGAGAAAGAACAAGAAATTAAGAACCCACGACGTGACATATCACCTCGCACACGAGCTGAAGTCTTGGCTCAGATCTATGCCAGCGATTTTGAAGTTGACATGAGCGAGCCTGAATCGACACCTTCCATGTCTGCGCCCAGACCAACATAGTCAACATCTAAAGAATGCAGACCAGTAGCACCTGAAAAGTATTGCCACATTTTAGAGACGGATAAAAGTTCCCCCAGAAAATTTAGAACCACAGCATACGCTTACACGATGAATTTTGAAGATTTCATGTCCGAAGTGCTGCTCTAGAAATCAGAAGGTTTCATCATCGATTTGTGGGAATCCTTGTTAATCACACTGAAACGACGATGCCCAGCCAAGGAAGACGATCGTCTGGGACTTTCCATTTATCACGACAGTTTGAAGTCACCCATCTGGATCGAGTTTAGCACCTTAGTGGAGACATCTTCCAAAGTCATCGACAAGATTCTACACGTTCACAATTTCTGGGATATGATGGACAATTTCTTCTCAAATTCTATACAGACAACGGCACCGAATGCCCCCAAGCCACAATGAACGGAGCCAACATCATCTAAATAAAAGTTTGACAATTACAGTATAAAGATTCCATGAATTATTTGGCCATGCCTTTGAGTCGAATGCCTAAAACGTTTGGAATAATAGAAATGGCCAAAAGATATTTTGCCGCACTTTGTCAACACTGAAGCCAGCTATTACGACTCTGACAATAAGCGCACTGAACAAAGAGAAGTTTTCTACGCTTGGTACCGCTCTCATGCTTTGGACACCTTCGACTTTCAGGAAGAAATGTTACACTATTGTCGCTCCGAGATGAACGTTTCACGTCGTTGCTGTGGAACATTTCTAGAACTGTTAATGGAGCCCGCAGGGATTGATCCTTTGAAAGAAGCCTATGTCATTGCCAAAGCATGCTCCTTAGTGTGCCGCAACCGATTGATGCCCGAGAAGACCCTTGCTGTCATACTTCCTCAAACTACGGAGTTCATTGATCCAAAAATACCGAAACAGAGAAGGAGAAAATACCATTGGAAAATATTCCGTGGATGTAAGGGACTTAGAAGACCAAAAGATCCTCTCCGAATGTAATGGATGCTTATTTCACGGATGAACTAGCTGTTATCCTCATCGTGACACGAAAAAGGAATTCTAACAGTGCACCATGGAAGAATTGAACGAGAACACCTACCAACGATGCATGAAATTAGAACAAGGACACCAAGTAATTGAAACTTGGAGCACGAGTGGGATGGACGTTTGAAAACCGATCCCGAGTTTAAGCACATCGTGGAAAGTTGCAACCTAGTAAACCCTTTAGACCCACGTGACAGTTTATACGCATGACGAACGAAAACCTCATACTTGCTGTACCACGCCATCGAGGAGAAAGGAGAAAAAATCAAATCCATGGACGTGTGTTCGCTGTATGCTTGTGTGTGTAAATATTGTCCCTTACCAGCAGGACAGCAACAAATGCTGACGGAACACATCGACATGAAAAGCATTCGTCAATACGAAGGCTTGATCAAATGCAAATTATTGCCTCATACCGACTTGTATCACCCCGTTTTACCTTAACATTACTAAGGAAAATTGATGTTTCCTTTGTGTCGTACCTGTGCTGAAACCTGTAATAAAGACCAACCTGGTCATCACACCCAGGAAGAATCATCGTTGCTGCTTACTTGACAGCCCACGCTCACTTAAAACTGTACGAAGCCTTACACCAATCAGGAGATCGTATCCTGTACTTTGACAATGACACTTGCATCTGCATCCATTGCCCTGATCATCCTCACCCAACCATCGAAGGAGACCGTTAGGAGCATGGACGGACGAGCACCCTGAAGACAAGATTCTGGGTTTAGCTAGCGCCGTCCTAACAATAACGGCTACGAATATCGCGACAAACGAGAACTTCACACTGACGGCAGTCAAAGGATTGACGCTGAATCGTAGAACGAGTCAAGTGGTGAACTTTGGTGTACTGAAAGAAGCTTTGCAGTCTGGAGAGGATCAACACCTTAGCGTGACAACTACGAGTGGTTCAAGTTCAGTCAGAAACTCGAGTGCGATGCTATGCCTTGCGGTCGCAACGATGCTGTACCGATGCTGTACATCATTGATTCAGCACGACATCAGAACTTCTCTACTACTACCACTACTACAACCATTGAACGTGATGCTCTGCTTGTACAACACTACGGATGCGAAAGCGTTGCCACTCATTACAGTACACCTTTTCTCGTTCCTGGTTTTTATGGCCACCGTGATACCGTACGTCTATTACCCTACGTATTTCATCAATGCCTGAGAGAACTACTTCGGGTATCACCACCTCATCATCCAAATGCACCAGTCAAAGAGGAATACGGGTTCCCTGTGGCTGTGCCTGGCTACTGCGACTTTGAAAGTCGATTCCAAACGTTCAAGGGAAAATGAATGGCCTAAATATCTGGGAGGACCTTTCAGATGGCCAAATTTGGTGACATACTTGGCATTTCCAATTTTATCAATGCAGTCTTCGATTCCTGGAAATGGAAATGAATCTGTTTGTGTCACACTGTTCACCATCCTATAATCAGTGCACATACGGAAAGTTTTATCTGGTTTCGGAACAAGCACATGGTGAACTCCAATCACTTTTACTGGGCTCGATAAAATCATTCTCCAGCAAATACTGAATTTCTTTTTTTTTTTCAAAGTATTCCTGTTTGAGTGGGTTCATCATGTATGGGTGTTGTTTCACAAGTTAGGAATTCACAATTTAAACGTCATGAAAAATTTTGTAGGAATATCTGGAAATAAGAACTCATATTCAAATAATAACTGTTTAAGTTCATTCTTTTCTTGTTATTGCAGATGTAAAGGTTTCTTGTCCAGATTATTAATAATTTCCGAATTCCGAAGATTTGTCGCTCCAAAATCAGTCGAGTCTGAATGAATTCCTTCACTTAAATCCTCAGTGAGTGGGACAGGTACAACTAAATTAATTGCATGATTTACCTGGCTATCTCTCTCAATATACTGGTACTCCATTAATTTATTTAGATCAGAGTACTATTATTATAATTTAACTCATTCATTTTCGTCTTAATTTTGTAAGGGCCGTAATACCTAATTTGAAGAAAATTTTGAAGAATGAGCAAGAGAGAAAGAAGTCTATTACAAGACTCAAAAGTTATCTCCATTAAAGTTCTGTGAAACCATAATTTCACTTTTGACTTGAATTGCTGAGTGCCAAATTCAAACATAACTAGCTGGAAAATTCCAGACATAAAATTGGACCTTTGACCAGATTGAACTGATTTGGGAAGGCCAAATTGAGTAAAGAACTTTATCAAAGCTTTTACTATAGTTTTGGTTTTAATATTCCTCAAAGGAATTGCCTCTGGGAATCTTGTTGACGCACACATAATGGTCAGCAAGTATTGTTTGCCTGAGTTGGTCTTAGGTAAGGGACCAACACAATCTACCATTATTCTGCTAAATGGTTCGTCAAATGCAGGAATAGGTTGCAGATGAGCCTTAGGTATCTTCTGATTATATTTTCGTACCATTTGACAAGTATGAGAAGATCTACAGTATTTACAAACATCACTTTTGATTTTTGACCAATAGAAGTGAGTTAAGATCTTGTAAGCAGTCTTATTAATCCCTAAATGACCAGCCAGAGGAGTTTCATGGGCCAGGCTAAGTATTTCCTGTCTGTAAGACTTTGGAACTACAATCTGATAGTTCACTGACCACTCGTCACCAGCAGGTACCTAGGGAGGTCTCCATTTTTTCATAAGAATTCCATTTATAATGAAATAACAGACAGGTACATCAATGGCTTCAGTTTCACTAATGGCCCTCAGAAACGAACAGGAGATCTCAGGATCTTTTTCCTGTTCGACGACAAGTGATTGTCGTTTGTCACCCTGATTAGATACAAGACAATGAGTATTTAAAAGAGGATCACTGTGATCAATACCTTTTGATGGATCCAAACAAGGAGTGAAAGTGACCTCATCAAAGCCTGACCAATACATGTGTCAGCTAAAGGAATACTTTCCTTATCGAAATCATTCTCAAGAGCTTTCTTTGCCATAGCTCTAGTAATTGCACAAGCTGGGTATAAATCAGGGAATTCTTTTTCAATTGGATCAGCTTTCTGATCCAAAGAAGGCTTGTCAGTTACATGTGGATTAATCACAACCTTGTCTCCAGCTAGGTCATTGCCTAGTAATAAAATGAATGCCCTGAACGGGTAAAAAAGACACTATTCTGACTGTCCTGAAACTAAGTATGATGACAAATTTACAGAATGGAGAGGAACATTAACAAAGCCGCACTCTACTCCCTGAATGAGAACAATCTCATTAAAGAAGACTTCTCAGAAAAAGGCAATGCACCTGATAATAAAAGACTCTGATAAGCTCCTGTATCCCTTAAAATTTTAATAGGGATAGGATTGGCCAAATCACCCAAGAGTGATATAGAACCCTTCGACATGAACGGTTCATAACTCTCTATAATAAAATCAGACTGGGGTTTATTAGACCCAACAAATGTGTTGCTTTCAATACATGACCGTGACCTTGACCTCTTAGAAATAAGAGCATTTGGGATAGGTCTATCTCGATTCTGATGCTAATATTTCAATTTCAAGCAATCAGAAATAACGTATCCTTTTTTCTTGCAATAGGTACACGTAGGAAGAGACAAGGATTTTTAATCAAGCTTACTAGAAGCTTGATTTTTAAACGTTGTGCCAGATTGAGTTTTAGAAGGACTCGTATTAGGCTGAAATATCTTTTTACCAGAAGACTGCTGAGTGAATCACTTGCCTACAAAATGAACTTTATGAGTTAAGAAATACTCGTCAGCAGCAAGAGCAGCATTTTCCAAGGTTTCGATCTTATGCTCTTTATGATAAGTCTTAATGTCACTAGGGATACATTTCTTGAACTCTTCAAGTAATACAAGTTGTTTGATATTTTCATAATCATGTTCAACTTTCTTGGCTAAGCACCATCTCTCAAGTAAGTACTCTTTATCTCTTACAAATTCGACATAAGTTTGTCCAGCTTCTCTTTCATGGTTCCTGAATTTTTGCCGATAAGCCTCAGGAATTAACTCGTAACCCTTTAAGATGCATTCCTTAACCAAGTCATAATCAGAACTTTGCTGCTGTACTGACAGGGATGCAAAGATATTTCGGGCTTTGCTATAAAGTACACACTACAATAACTGAGTCCAATCTCCCTTGGCCATTTCAAAATTTAAGCAACTTTTTCAAAATAGGGAAAATATTTGTCTACTTCTTTTTTACTAAAAGAGGGTACTAGCCTAAAATTCTCTGTAATATCAAAACTTGAATTTATATGTGAAGTGTGAATGTGCTTTTCACTTGCCAGCTCCAATTCTTTCATTTTAATTAGAAATTTCCTTTCATCCTTCTCTTTTAGCATCTGTTTGTCTCTCTCTCACTCTCTTCTAATTGCATTTGCATTTGTTTTTCTTCTTTCTGTAAGTGCATTTGTTCTTAATATAACTCCAACTGCATTTGTTTATCTCTCTCTCTCTCTCTCTCTCTCTCTCTCTCTCTCTCTCTCTCTCTCTCTCTCTCTCTCTCCTCTTTCTCAAATTGTAACTCCATTTGTTTCTCACTCTCTTCTTCAAATTGTAACTGCGTTTGTCTCTCTCTCTCTCTCTCCTCTTTTTCCAATAACATTTGTTCTTTTTCTTTCTGAAGTTCAAGCTTCCTTAACTCTAATTCCATCTTGTATTTTAATTTCATTTCCTTTACTTTTATGTCAGAGTCTGATACAGACTTACTGATCGACCCCAAAACACTTTTATCGAAAACATTCCTTTCTACCAAATACTGGATCAAAATGTTTTTTTATTTCTTGCTTCGTTAAGGAAGATTTTGCCTCAGGAAGATCATATTTTCTGGCAAGTTCAAGCAATTTATCTTTTTTCAAACAATCCAACTGCTCCTGAGTAGGACTAGAAAGAAAAGTCTCCACTTTTGATGTGAAAAAGCCTGTTGATTTCACTAAAGATTTCAAACAAAATATGAAATAATACTTGGGATTTGAAAAATTCTAGGAACTAGGGAATTTAAATTTCAAAAAACAATTTCTCAAAATATTTTAGCCAAAATTCATATATCCCGAACGAGCCCCCAATTTTCTTTGTTACGTGTCTAGGCTCGTTCAAAAGTAACAAAGAAAAGAATGAAGCAACAAGCTTTGTAAATTGAACAAAAATAATTTATTTCCCTAGAAAACAAGGTAATAATATGAGATAGGACTTACGGTTTATGAATCAAATCCAAAAATTAATCCAATGATTAAAAATATAACTCCTATCACTAAAAAGTTCTAAATGAATCAAAGTTCGAATCCCGATTAAGTTCCAAGATGGAAGGTGATTACGTCCTCTATGACCTGTTTTGTGCTGTTGTTTCAACAGTTCCTTGTTGAATTTTACGAATCAAGAATAATATTCCGGCTTTAGAATTCCGATTAATTTCCAATAAATGTCTTTGTCCAAGAATTCTGATGAAGAAGACTGTTTATTTTCCAGAGAAATTAATTAATAATTCCAAAAAACTAGAAAAAACTTAACTCAGACTGGTCACAAGACAAAATACATTTGAGCTCCGAAGATATTAATTTACGACTGAATTTAATCACTATAAATCGTTAGTTTTAAACTCAATTTTAGATGACGTGATGGGGTCACGTGGTCACTTAGTTCGACTGGCGCACTAAGACCACAGGCCGGCTGACACGTCCGCCATGGACGAATTTGATTCTACTGAACGAATCTATAAGACTGAATAAAAATTAAAAAAAAATTGTTTACAACAGAGCTGACACGCAAGCCAAATATGACCTTGATTACGACCAATGATTTTCACTCTAGGACAGAAATAAAAAAAAGTTGTTTACCAATTCTGAATCAAGGTCAGGAACTTGGTCAGCTAAAAATACAATGTAGCAATATTGGTTATTTACTGAACTGAACTGAATTTTACAAAAAAATGTCATATCCAGTGGATAAAGTTATCATTACAATAACATGTAATGAAATAAAAAGAAAACAAGAATGTTAAAACTAACAGACAAATAATTAAATTATATATGCGTAACATCATGGTTACTCCTTTAAATGTGCACGAGAGACTGACTGTGTTAAAAGAGTTACGCTTTCATTTCGATGCTTCTCTACCACAGTGTGAAAACGATTTTTAACGTTTTATCGACTTTACTTGCCTACGAAGACGTGTGAGTAGCTTGTAACCTACACCCAAATTGGTGACTGGAAAAGTGTTGGCTTCGATGTTTGGATAAAGGAATTGGTTCACTATGCCAAAGAGATTTGTAACTGATCCCAGAAAAAAGTGGACTTAAAACGTCAAGTGAGAAATGTAACGTTTAAACCGGTGTTAGCCAAAATGACAAAAGAACCCACCACAGAGGAAAACCAAATTCAGGACCAAGGTACTGTCGTCGACAACGACACGAATAAAAGCCATGATGGGAGGAAATATTACAGAGTTTTAATAATGTAAAGACTCAAAGAACATTACAGAGTGTCCTTTGAAAGTCTAGGACACCCACGCATTCGTCGAAAATGTTGTACAGTGACTTGTTTGTATTGCACTTTGATCTTTTTTCTTTGCATTTTAGAGATGTACTTAACTATTTGGCTATTATGTGTTTTTATTTGCATGTCAAGTTGAGACTTGAAATACTGAATAAACGTGTCCTAAATAGTGTAAAATTGCTTGTGGTATCGATGCTCCTTTGAAACTTCTGAGCACCTTCGCTATGGCTATATCTTCCTCTTCTACCTATTTCTCTACTCTCAAAGTCATTAACGGAAAGTTAGATCGTTCCATGTAGGAGGCACTGTATATCCCCATCTCTTTAACGTGTTAATTGCTGAACCGAATTTGTCAAGCGTTTGATCGAGCACAAAACCTATTTTATCGATCGTCCACTACAACGCATAGTGTGATGTTACAAAGAGTGGCAATCGGCATACATACTCCTTCAAGAAAGTCAAGAAGATTACATCGTCTTTGTGGAAGGCATTCCTTGCGAAGACGATGGGATCGTGTCTGCTAGGAGTCAAACACAACTGGCAATCTTCGACGATATGTTCGGAGAAAGCGAAGAAGGAATTAGATTTTGGTTTACACGCAAAAGCATCATCGTAATGCCAGTATCATTTACATTACCCTAAATTTGTTGCAACAAAGTAAAGTCCATCGTGCCATCAGTCTCAAAGCTCATTACATGGTTTTGTTAAAACGTCCCAGATATAAGTCAAAAGAGCAAGTGTTAGCCAAACAGTTAGGAACTCCTTAAAAGCTATAGAAAGTCCAAACATTCTTGTCTGTCTCACAATTATCAACATAACGTCCCTTCAGTCTCATCTTCCGGCTACATTAATTCGTGTTCTGTACGGCATCAGTCGCGAGGAACATCCACAGTGAGTGGCCATGAATTAAAAGTCTCAAGGAGGTTTTATGACGGTTGACGGTGACAGCACATCAATTACTTCAAAGTATCATTCACATCCCTCATCAAACCAAACGCTTTCTTGACAAACGTAAAGCGGCCTTATCACAACTGGCAGGTCCGAGTATCGATACTCAAACCAAAAATTAAATCGTTTTGAAGCCTAGAGGCAGTGACTGTCTAGATATCATCTTTGATTTCCACTTAAAATGGGATCCATGATGCTTCAGCAGCCAACCCCAAGAAAAGAAGCTTTACCCCAAAAACATCCCAAGAAGAAAAAGAGTGGCGCGACCAGGTCCCCAGAAAAAGAAAAGTCATAAGAAAACTGCTTCTACCAGGAAGAGATGCAGTGCTATGTGGACGCAACCCAACATCACAAAACCACGGACTTAGGTGACCGTGTCTCCAGCTTTTTCCATTTTGCTGTTGCTCGTGATGCCGACAAACCCGATTTGACACGCAGCTTTCCCAGTTTGATGAAAAAATGGAAACCCGTTTCTAAAGAACTTCTCCTTCGGCGACGACCTCTTCTTTATACATAGCGGCAGCCGCTAAAAATGTACCCTCCCCAAAGATCAAAGTCCAAGAGAGAAGGAGTGTGTACAGTGATTACTGGATTTATCCAAACAAGAACTGTCACGACCTTTGTTTTGCGTCATCGACGTCTTTTCCAAATTTGTCTGGGTCGTACTCATGACTCCCAAACCGAGCTCCGAGTTAGTGCGAGCCTTAATACTATTGTTGAAACAAAGCAGTCGCCACCCTCTCCGATGGCCAACAAATGCCCGAATTTCTGAACCAAGCTTTTTCCAAAGAGAATTGAAGGAAAGAGACATCCGTTGTATCGCCATCGAGAATCCCGAAACCAAAGCCAGCAAGGTGACACATTTTCAACGCACGTTAAAAGAACGCATGTGGAAATATTTTACGCATTACCACACTCTCAAGTACATCGACGATTTATCGTGCATGGTCACACCTTAAACTAATCTTATCATTGGAGAACCAGATACGCCCCCCGAAGAAGTTACTCTCGACAACGAAGTGACCGTGTTAGAAGGACTGGTTGGTACGTGCCCTTCTGCTCCCAGAAATGTGCAATGTTGAAGACGAGATATTGGGTGCGCATTGGAAAAACTACACGCATCTTATCTACGAAACTGGACCACGGAATTCTTCCGTGTCACTGGACTGAACGGTGAAGTATTAAAAGGAACCTTCTACTTGCCCGTATTATAACGAGTGACCAAAAAGAAGACGATGTGTACAACATCAAAAGCATTCTTGATCGAAGAACTTGTAATGTAGGAAAACACCAAGTGGAAGAAGTGAATGTGTATTGGAAAGGACATCCCCTACGTTTTGAATCTTGGATCGACTCTTCGCAAGTCATTGACTATAAAAAGGAAGTCACCAGCAGATCCACGAAAGCAACCCTTGTGGGTGCGGTGCAGGGAACGTGTACCTAAAAGCTAATCGTCTTTTCCTGTCAAATCATTGTGGTGTATTGTTTGCGTTTGCAACAAGGAGACAAACAAATGTTAACAATTTTACTCAGCAGTTGCATCGGTTACCTTCTATCCAATCCTACTCTGACATATTCCTCTAAAAACGGGAGCCTTGCGGCCAACGCTAGTCACCCCTTAAACAACAATCTTCTTTTGGAAACTCCTCGAAAAGCAAAATCCTTGAATTATGAATAACCAGTTTTGCTTAACATTACCCGTTGACAGTTCCGTGAATGTTTTTTCAAACAATACTTTGTGATGTTTCACGGCCAAATTACTCAGGCCATCCAACTGGGTCATGAAGCGCATTGTAAAGTCGCTTAGGAAGAAATCGTTCATCCCGCCGAAGTCCGGAATGTTAGTCGAATTAAAACGAGGCTTACCGGCAAAATCGTTAACGAACAAGTGCAACAAAATATGAATAAAAACAATCTTTATTTTTACGAATCCAAAAGACCAGTACCAGCCAACCCTCAACTGAGCATGTATACTATGAAAATTCATGCAGGTTATAATTTTAACGCTTAATATTTGGTGGAAATGATTACGCTATTTTCGATGCACAGTTTGGTAAAGCCTTGGACAAAACGAATGAAGTGTGTTGATCCAATGCCATAAAATAGATCGTCGTCTGCATATAACTTTTTCTACCAGTTTGTTTGATATTTTGTGTGAAGACACCAAAAAGGGCCCCAAATTCCAGAGACATCAAAAAGAAACATCGATTTTACAAGCATTTCTTTACTGCGTGGAATTAAAACAACGATAGAATTTGATCTTTGTGTATTCAAACGTAGTGGGAAACACAGCCGCGCCGTTATTGAGAGTCTTTACTTTCAAAGTGGATTCTGCCATCGCTGCTTGCGATAAGGATGAAAAAAACGTATCACGTTTTACCGTGAAAATATACATCCTCATTATTTGCCAGTTAGTAAGTCGTATTTCGACAGTGTCAACATTGGTATAAAAGGGGATCTAGGACAAAATATTCCATTGTAAGTCATGTATCATGTGTATAGAGGAGTAGATCGACAATGAGGACATGGAGATATGCTCAAACATCTGTGTTTTGTCAAGTGGCTCCCTTCTTAAACGCAATGGAGACAAGAGGGTTGCACGCTTGGAAAGACGCCGCTTTGACGAAAGATTAAGAATTTCTCCAAATTGATATCATCGACAAACAAAATCCCAAAGAAGCCTACTTGAGAGCTGGCAAAAATTTATTGCTTCTAAATGGAAAAGACCTTTTGGCTGTCTGAGAGGACCCAATAAGGGTGATGCACGCTGATGACAAAGGCATTCCTGTCGGAAAGCCTGCAGCCAGACAGGGACGCAATCGTAGACGATAAGAGATTGTCATAACTCCCAACAAAACAGCCCTTTTCAGGGCTACCCCAACAATCTAAAGATAGTAGTCAGCTTGCCAAAATATTTGTCTGTCTTTGTGTGTTGGTAGGTTAACAAATAGAAGTGTACCTATAAACACTTCGTTTCCCTGGCTTGTAAGATAGTAGTGTGTGTATGTTTGTCTGTAGGTTAAAAAATAGAAATGTGCCTATAAACACTTCATTTCCCTGCTTGTAAGATAGTCAATGTGGTTTTTTTTATATGTTTGAATGGTAATATAGTGTTTTTATAGGAAAAAGTGAACGTGAGTGTTTCTTTTAGGTCAGCGCTTTCCATGTTATTCATAGTGGAATCGGAATTGTTAGTTTTTGTGTAAGGGGGATGTTTTCCTTCACGTGCGTGCTTTAGGAATATAAAGCGGGGCATTCGTCAGTCTGGCTACCCATTGTTCACTCGTTAACATTCAAGATGAGTAGAATTAGCAAACTGTTGGAGCTTCAGATGCACCTGGAGTATGCCAGGCAACTAGTGGATGAGCTGGCTATGGAGGCGATCCAGCAGAAAGACAGAATTGAAGAAGAGGAGGAGTAGAAGAAAAAAGAAGAGAAGAGTACAATCCTGCCTCACCTCATCCTTAGAGCAAGTTGTGAGATGAAACCCATGGTGAAGACAACTCCACAGCGCCAAGCATCACTGCCACCAATACTACCACCACGAAGACCTGTGGTTCTCCAGACAGAAAATTGGAAAGAAGAACTGGAGAGGCATAGATAAGAATGGGAACCCCAGCGACCACAACATCCATGGGTGCAGAATTGAAGAAGGAGGGAAGAACAAGTCTTCACTATCCCTCAAACGGAGGAATGGGATAGTGAAGCCACGCAAGATTTCCGCACCCCCAACCACACACATAAATTGGGAACAAGACTGGAGTCGTCGATGTGTCTGTGGTGCCCGGCCTGGGAGGTGTTACCATTAACCAGGTGCATCTAAAGTTAAAAAGACAGCCCTTCTCAGGGCTAACCAGATCTCTAGAAAAGAGAGACTGATCAAGTTGCCAATCATATAATTTTGTGTGTATGTGTATGTGTTTTTGTTTGTGTGTGTGTGTGTGTGTGTGTGTACGTATGCGCGCGTACGTTTATTTGTGTGTGTGTGTGTGCGTACGCGTCCGTGTGCGTGCGTGTGTTTGTTTTTCATTAACAAAATGACCTTGTCCCCGCACAAAATAATAGTATTTGTGTGTTTGTGTGTGTATGTGTGTGTATGTGTGGTCGCGTTCGTTTGCGTGAGTTGCAAGAAGTTGTAGACGGTCTGGGACTGGTGGAAGAGATACTGGTTACATTGGAGATGGTTATTATAACCACCACCGAGTAAAAATGGAGATAAATAATTAAAAAAAGGCCAAGGAATGATTAAGAGACATGATCAAGGAGGAAAAAAAGGAAAAGGAGGACAAAGAGGAAAAATAACAGATAAAAACTTACAACGAAAAATTTATGAGAGAAGAGGAAACAAGAGGAGGAAAGGAAATGGAGAAGAAGGAGGAGGAAACGAAGAAGACGAATATGTGATGGGGAAGATGAGAAGTTGGTTGAGGAGAAGAAGAGAGGAGAAAAAATACAAGAAAAATAAAAGGCCCTTTTCAGAGCCACTCCACTGCCTCGAAAAGATGTCTATTCTCGCTTGCCTAAAAAATTTTTTAGTCGATTTTTTGTGTGATATATTTATGTTCATAAATCTATGTACGTCTATGTCTCTGTCTATGTCTCTAACCCTGTCTATAAGCACGTCTCTATGTCTCTATTTGTTCCTAGAGTAGCGCTTATTCAGGTCAGCCCCTTGCCACACTGTTCCGCCCAATTGAGGTCAGCCACTTGCGACATTGTTGCCAGTGTCCAGTACAGTGATATCACCCTTCTCCAATTCCTGCTGACCCAAGACAGGCCCAATCCATTGTCGCTATATATTCCCTGTGTTACATTCCCATTGACCCTAGAGTAACCCACCCATGTTAAAGTCCAACAGATCCTATAGTGTCGGGACCCTATTTTAACATAGAAGTCCCGTAGACCCTAATGTGCCCAATTCACTGCTAATGAGATAATAGCTAAAAAGGTCGCACGCTTTATCATATACAAAATGATGTATCCAGGAGCATAAAAGCATCTACTCTGGCTAACAAACATGACCAGAAAACTATCAATAGAATCAAAACTGGAAACACACTAATTTCCAGCAGTTGTGGAAAATATCTCCCAAACAGTAAAGCTTGGTGCTTGAATTGCCCTCAATGTTCTACTCCCGAGAACCGACACCATGTATTTAATGTGTGCAATAAATATCGAGCACAACGGGAAATATTTAGAATCAAGCAAATAAAGTATAGGATCCCCAACGACCTACCCGGAATTCCTAGCGCATAGTAAGCCTAATATCAATATGACATAATAATGTATTATATTTCCTGAAAGAAACTGGTAAACAAGGAAAAATTTAATCCACGTATTTACCTTACTCATACTCCATTCATTCTGTAAAAACAAACTGTCAGACAACCAACAAGCAATGCAGCGGTACCTCGTAATAGTCAAGGCAGTTCCTCAAGGGCGATTAATGCAGCACAGGGGCCTTGGAGGTGGGTGGGAGGGGAAGGACAAATGCATCAAGAAGTATAGGAAAAGCTGGAGACCAGCCGCATAGGGTGTGGAGTAATGCCAGTGCGCATACGGCGGACCCTATACGGACTGAGACAGACCTACCCCCCCCCCCGCCCCCGTACCATGATGTGGCTGCAAGCATTCCACCTGGCAATGGCATTGGTAACAGGACTCAATCAAATCAATACTAGCAAATTAGATAATATTACACCCGCCTACCCAAGCAATGCACGTAGTAATAGACCTGGAATACTACCTATATAGCTATATATAATAATATTAATAATAAAGTAATAAGATAAAATTATATAGAGCCCAAATTTAATAATTATAAGGTGGTCAGTAGCCCAAACCATCAGCCCCCCCCCCTCCACAAGGCGGACTAAATAGGATAGGTAACTGTCACTTAAACATGGCTAGATTGGCAAATAACACGAATCCTGAACCATTAAATTTAGAAATATAAGGCTGTTAAAACCCCAAATCGTCAGGTCCTGTTAATAATTGAAACAAGTTTAAACTTAAGATATGAGCCATGTAAACTATAACTATAATTCTAAACCACCGGCGGATCCCATTTTTTTTTTGTATACAAGGTAATTAGTCACATTATTAGCAAAACCAACACTGGCAATGAAATCGAGTCATAGGCAATTTATTTTAATCAGTCATTATCCTATAGATTCGACTCTCTCTACTACTTACTAACAGCCTCTGACATCTATCTCTCTCCTTTCAGCGCTAAGTGAAGTGATGCAATGAATTATAATTACATATCGTTGATCTGGTCCGTAAATATTATAAGTTATACGGTGGCTTAATCAGTCACATTATTCTTACTCCAGGCCGACCAGTCCTAACACTAACCTCTTAATGCTGAACGCCAAGCGAGGCAGCTGTTAGTATCATTTTTTTAAGTTTTTGGTATGACTCGGCCGGGGTTCCAATCCGCGACCTCCCGCATCCGAGTCGGACGCTCGAACCACTAGGCCACCGGAGGGGTTCGAGAAGGTCTGAATAGACACGAATTCATGATTACTGCCGTAACTAGTTTATTTTATCAGCGCCCCCAGTACCACTGGTTACTATTGATAACATTCCAACAACGACTCCGATTGGAGTTACTATAACAGTATTACTGATCCCTGCCACACCCAGACCAATGGTGGCTGAAACGGCGATTCCGCAATACATCAATGACCACATATATGAATTTGTATTTCACCAGTAGTGCGGTTCTCTTGGTGATTTCATCTCGAACTTGTTCCACGTCAATTATTTTCTCACGCCGGTAATACTGAAAGTCTGTCATAATTCTTCTATTAATAATGTAATAATTATGCGAAGTATAATTGCTCGACAATCTTGTTATGGTCAGGTGCAGCATGCACACCCACTTCGAACCCATTATTCTTTCTGACTTTCCACCGCCATGCAAGCGTAGAAAATATCTTCCTGTTGAATAGTTCAATCTACGGCAATTGTACTTTCTGTTACACTACGTTCAATTAGAACGATATTGATTGTGTCCTTGGTTTGTGTCTGAAACGACTGTACTCGTTTTAGCCCAAGAAGAGTTATACGGACAAGTGCGTCCTTCTTGAATATAGTTCATGTTTTTTCTTAGTAGTTCATTCAATGTTGGTGGATTTGACTATGAATATTACTTCAATGTTGTCGATACAATCCCCAAGTGTTCTCACACCTGGCGATGTAGTCAGCGACCACCTATTTCCACGTGTTAAATGCTATAACGCCAATCTGGTATCGAGGTGGTATATGGTACATTAGGGTGGTCCCAACTGTCGATTTCTATTTGTCTCGTATTATCATTGAGTAGCATCCCCTATCATTCGATCCACAGATCCTTCAGCAAATTCCTCAACCTCATCGCCTCGGTCAGATTAAATCGCTTATAATTTAATGATAAATTCGATCTTAAATCTTAAACACCAACGAAGGCTAATTACCTGTATTAAGAGATATGAGATGATTCAGACTTAATTACATATTTGACGACTAATTTTCAGACTTAATTACATATTTGACGACTAATTTTACTGATGTTTTATATCAGGAACATTCTGCAATTTCGTCGGGATTTTTACATATTATTATTCGTGGAGAAGACTGATTGTGTATTAAAAATGTTAATTGATCCCACATATTATTATAGCTAGATACTATAAATAAATACGATCCAGATCCGCTTACTCTTAAGATGTAAAATTTAGGTTTATCAAAACCATTCACATTAGCAATTTTACAATTAGTTATTATATTATCACTTGTTTTCCTCTCCTTTGTTGGTCAGCAGGGTTTCTTTTGGTAGGATGTAAGTGAAGTTCCTACGCGTGTGGTGAAAGTACCTCTGCGATCTGGTTAGCCAATTGTTTTTCTTGTTGTTGTAGCAGCATAGTCAGCATAGTATCGGATAAACGCAATCGACATAACAGTTTCTGATTCCCCCGTTTTCATTCATTTCTACCAGGTTCTTTACGAACGGCACCTCGCAGCTTCAAAATAAATCTTGAATGTCCACGTTAGGCGTATAAAGTTTTCCGGTTCGATCTTCCAAATCATGAGCTCGCCCCAGTCATTGTCAACAGCAACCCGACTGGTAAACTCGGTCAAATCTACATTGGTGGTAAACATGACCAGGTCCACATAAGCTGGTCGCTAGAGCTGTTGAGCTTCCAGAAATATTAATATATATTTGTTATACTATTAAGCGTACGTTCTAAGTGACAAGGCAACTCAATAGACTTTTGTGGGGTTGGTGAACGATCGAGTGCACGAAACGCTTTATCAAGAAGATGTTCGTATCTGGGGCCGACCAGCCCAGTTTGCAACGGCAGAATCGAAAACAGTGGTTATCGTACACCGCACTGGGTTAAATAATCAACAAGTTCACTTGGCGGTGCAAGCCCATATGTGTCAAAATATAAAAGATGTCCAGGCGATGCCAAGTATGCAACCCAATGCGTTCCATGTCATGTTCATCCGTGCAATGCCACCTCGGAAATGTTTGACTGACTTCGTTAATCAAAATTAGACAATCAAAGCGTCAACACGATCGAAGACCATTTCCGCTAGGGAGCATTTGACTCCCAAGTCATGATAATTGAAAACCGTTTTACATTTTATGTAATCTCCAACCGACTTTTCAGCCCGATCCCGAATACAGTTAGGATGGCTCCTAACGCAGCAAATTTGCAACCGCGGGAGCCTCAGCCACTAATAATGCTTGAATGGCTGCGATGAATGGAAATATTCCACATCCGAATTTCATCGAGGCGTAGAAGTTTCGCTGCTTCAGACTGTTGCGACTGCGTCGATGTCAACATCATTGGGGTGGTCCCTAATAACTTGTCCGGGGAAAGTTTCCAAAGAACTACGTTTTTTTCATTGCGGTTGGGATCTCTTTGAATTGACCTCGATTCAGCGTCACAAGTGTACGCAGATGTGACATTTTATTTAAAAGTTACAGGTTAAATTATGAATTTGAGAAAATTCTATGAATTTTCCAATGGTGCGTTAATGACTCTCATTTAACTATTCAAGCCCTTCAATAATTGTCTTGTCGTGGAAAATCATGGTACTGCATCTATAATCGGTGCTACCGGGTTCTCCTACACTAAATTTGCTTTGAAGTACATATCCATCCCGGACTGCTTAACCAGGTCTAGATAGATGCCGAGAGAAAAGTAATAAACAGGGTAAACCGTAGTAGAGTTTTCTTAGGAAATCAAAAAGACTGTCAATGTTTTGTCCTCTGTCCAGGTATTTTAATAACCGATTATACACACGCGTGAATTCATTTCATCCAAAGTCGCGGGTGTGTTCTTTTGTGTGGGTTCTTCGTGACCGTTTAACATCAGCGAGACCTCAGTCTCTGCCAAACGTGAAAATATCCTCGAACGTACAGTTTGGGTGTTTATATTGTACAGGAGTTGAAACGCTGCAAACACGTGTCCTGAACCAGAAGTTCTATTGGCTCTCCCTGGTTTGCACCCTATCTTCATACGCGTAATATTGATATTCTTGCTTGTTTCTATCTAGAACACAAGCTCCTCCATTTCTAACGCGGGATTTGATGTATTTTTATTAGTGTCATCGATTATATATTTATGGTTTAGTCTAATACCTTTTCGCATTACCATATTTGTAATCGTTGATCGGCTATACGTTGTTGAGCGTCTGATCTGCATAGATAATTTTACTGACCAGGGCTGGCATTGTTGCTGTTGATGGAATGGTAATCGGTGCTCGAATGCCTAGAGTCGTAGTCGATCTCGACTAGGTTGATTTTTTCAACCGTTCCGTAGCAACGTTTTTATAGCATCAACTACTTTCATTGCAGCTTCTTTTGCGATCGGTGCAGCACGCGATTAGATGGTCGGGTTGGAATATTAGGCCAACTACGATAAACTCGCAAGGACTCTATGCGATCTTGAGTATCTGGGATTGTCCCACAGTGACTACTTAAAATTCTGGTTTTATTAATAAGATTGTAATCAGCGAGGTGACGCTAAGAATTTTATTTGCAACGACATGCTATATCGTAGCATTGATATCACGTAACACGTGAAGCGCTTCAGAACCCATCGTATTTTTAATGATTTCGTGCATTAACATGCGACCTTACTGATGACTACTAGGACGTTGTTGCCTGCGCAAAATGATCCCACGTGCGTTTCCAACCTGTCCAAAAGTTCATGGCTTGCGGTAGCGCAATCACCTATACTCAACATAGACTTCCGGTCTCTCAACGACCTCGTACAAAAGTTTTTAAGCGAGTTGAATTTAATATTTCTTCTTATGTCAACGTTAAACTCCTCCCACACTCCGCGAAGACGTAACAGACAATCATTGTAAGTTTTGTAGCATCGGTCAGCATACTCGGCAATGATCGCTGGCGATAGTCATTATGTACATCAAGTTGATTTGTTTAAACCAGCGCGATATTTGCTTGGTTCGCCAAGCAATAATTTGTTTTCACATTCACAAAGATCAGTTTGGCCGACTGTTGTATAAAGACAAGAAATTTACAATTCCGCTTTGAAATAGTGATAGGCGCATCAGAATAATACATTACTTGGTTCAGTCAGTAAAAAATCTATTTACCCTTCGAGAATTAAACAGTACTCTGGAAATAGGATTTAATTCATTCATTAGTCAAGCCTGCTGTAAGAGAAAACTCAGAGGCTACACCAAATATGAATACAAATATCGTTCGGTCTGCAGGCATAGGTTGTGTCTGTAATACAGTTCCAATTAGTGGTAGCTTTGTAAACCACGCAAGCGCTGATGCAAATCAAGAATATTCGCTTTTGTCTTTTCGTATGTCTTCACTTATGTTTTAGCGTATGTCTTCATGTATATACTTGTCACATCGACGAACAGTTTCGTTTATAATAAGTAATCATGGCAAACAATCATGGGTGTGGACGATGGACAGTGGTCAGTGGACTGAGTTGCATGATAATATCGATTTTGTTGGCATTACCTACATCTGTATCGGGTAAATTATTTTATTACAGTCATTTAGTTAATGATATTTATTAATTCTTCGATCCCATGAATGGCTTGTGTACTATAATGTACAATACGTAGCACAATTTTCATTCATGAAATCAAGGTCGAAATGTGAAGTTCAAGTAAACATTATCACTTGGTCCAAATAGACCATGGGTGACGCGAATGAAGGTCAGACGGCCATAATTTGTGACTCGTTGAAACCAGAAAGAAGTTGTTGACTGAAAAAGTATTTCACAACTTTAAACGATTTATGAAATTATGGAATAATTTTCTATTAACTTCGTACAGTTTTTCTACTTCGTATTAAGTGATTATTTTAAGAGACTTTTACGCAGTGTTTATCATTCCGGAAAGCTATATCAGCCTTGGAAGAGATACAATGAAAATCTATTTAAAATGAGAATGGTTTGTTGGAATTACAGAGCTTATAACATTTACTTTAAAGAGACAAATACTATATAATGGATTACTGTGAAATTGTTCAAAGATTTGAATAAATTGATATGTTTGGATTTACCGAGAAACATTCAAGGACAATTTTGAGACTTCATACTTTATGCATTTACCTTGAATTCAAGTAAAAACGTTTGTATATTAAAACAGTGATTCTTCTATAGTGTTAGCACATAAGCTGATTAGAATTTTCATTCGGAATACATTTGGAGCATATCCGGATTATCTGAAATTGATTGAACATTTAGGAACGTTTAGGAATTCAAACCATAATGTTATCTTATAGAATAATTTTTTGTTTTGTTCGTTCTTGTGACACAGTTTAAACCTCTAGGATGTAAGAGTTGGTTACTGGTCTAAGTTGAAGTCGTCTGCCGCACATGTCTATTCTCTGGCTTGGGTGCCTGTTAGTTGCTTTCACGCGCAGTCGTGCGGGTGTGATATGAAGACAAAACCATTTGAGGTAAAAGGCTTAGACCTACATTAGTAACCATAGTAACCAAAACCCTCTATTATCAATATACTGCATTTACGGGATGCAGTTGTGCAAGAAAATGTTGACAGCCACTAATTAATGTTGAAATCTCATTTCTAGATCAACAGTGCATCTTGAAATGGCTGTGTTATTTAGATGTAAAGTCTATAAATGTACAAGTAAATAACACCTGCTGAAATAAAACGAATCACTCAAAGCAATATATGACAGTACTGTAAATGTGGATGACGAGAACTTGTTCACTGGAGCTATTTCCTCTACTTGTCCTGTAAGGCATGTTAATGTAGATACGATAAGTTTGTGTTAGTTTCTTGTAGATTTCGAAGTAGGCTAATTTTATTTGCAAGGTATTGAAAATATACTAAAAAATGATTCTGAAAAGTAAAATGCGTTTTATTGACGAAAACTGGAATGATGCCATTAGTGATGAAGACAGACTGTAGATAATGAAAGGCAATAACTCTCAATTACGTGTTCTTTCAAATGCATGGACTATCTAACATAATTTCTCCTGAACGTGGTTTCTTTACATTTAAATTGCAGATTCGTGACGAATGAAATGAAATGAAATTATGATATGTGGACTAATACATAATAAGCTTTGCTGACTTTGACATGGACATTATATACCGTGTTCATTATCAACTTATCTTTTCTAGAGGCTCGAGTAACAGTACTATGTATAGCTATATTGTGTTGAACTTTTGTCCACGCTTGTAGATTGTAGGTGCTATTTGTAAACAACATTACAATAGCTAACTTTTGTCCATGATTGTATACATTAAGATATTGATAATTTGTAAACCATATGTTTACTTGGATTTGCGTCCAGGATATTGGTGTTTATCATGGAAATTCTATTGTCTCGTTTGTAAGTTATACAAAATTGTTTGCTGATATATGAATTTAAGGTCTAGAAATTTGCAATGGTCTAGAAGCAAACTTTAGACCCAGATACTAGCCATCTTAATATGTCTTAGGTTTTATATCTGATAAACAAAATTATTCATCCTACTTCAATACCAGTCTTTGTGGAATCATTTTAGGTGTGTTCGGATATAATTGAGAGGAATTATTTATTGAAATCACAAAGTGTTCATGAACATTTTGGCCTAAAACATTGCTTTTGTGTAACTGTGAATTTATTCAAAGACATTCAGGATTATATCATCGTGATACTGCAAAACAATTGGTACATCACCACATTCAAGATTGGAATTCATTCGGCATATTTTATATTATTGAACTTGTGACTGATGATTATTTGAGATATAATTCCCAATGCACTATGTCCCTCTTAAATTTTCACTTTGTAAATTAGGTAAAATTAAATTAAATTAAATTAAAATCATTTATTGAATTTTATACAACTTGCTGGTTTTGCTTTTGCTTTTTCTGTTACTTAGTTGAAGACGATATAATCCTAATACAATGTATAACACTGGCGAAGTTGTGAGCAATGAGAAAATGTTGCATTTTGAAAGAATTTTGAATTAGTGGGAGTTTTGAATCATACGCGATTTAGCAGCTTCGAGGCTGTTATTTTGTAAACAAGTCAATGTTGCAAAATAACGAAACGAAATATTCGAACTCCAATTTTCTATTTGAATATTCGCAAGAGTTGTCTGATTGGAATGATGAGACATTCGTTTTAGCTCTGGTAAAACTACATGGTACTCAGGGTCAGGGGCATATAAATCTATACCGTGTTTGTAAAGTGACTTGATTTATATATATATATATATATATATATATATATATATATATATATATATATATATATATATATATATATATATATATATATATATATATATATATATATATATATACGGAAAGTTATCAAAATATGAAACTTAAAGAATCTGACCTCTTTTAGATATATAATCAATATTAATATAACAAGCATGTTTTAAATTCTACTAGGCATATTTTGGATCAGTACAACTACATTTTGGAAAATTGCAACAATCTTGCCAATGTGGTCTCCAGATAAGTTTTCTTGCAGTAAACTGACTTTCGACAGGAACGATAGACGACTTGTGCTTTGCTACGGCTTTTCTTATGGCTTCGATAATGTCACTGTATCCGGGGTAACTGCTCGGTAGAGGTGACTTTTCACCCGGATCTGACGTCACATCAAAAAGTAACGGTTTCTCTAAGACCAATGCCGAATGACATGCGCAAAAGAAATGGCACCGATTCGTCCCTGGCAGGTAATCCGGCATTTTATAGACCAGCTTGTACGTTTTAGACCCTGTAAAAATAAGGAGGAAGTTCATTTTGACAAACTTTCTCTCTCATCAAAAACTACATTACACCGCCATTATTTTGTCATATCTATTTGAAACATAAGAGTCCCTGACACAAACGATTATAATGGTAATAAGTTGCACTTGATTGATGTAGCTAGTAACACTACTGGATGTGTGTTCGTGAGCGACGAATAAGGATGTACGAAACAAAATTATGTCTGAGTTGATCGTTGCTGGCGGAATTTGCAAATGGTATAGAAAGTTCTTGCGATCATATATCTAAATTACTCCCATTTTAACAAGACTTATAACGGCCACATTAAGCCGATATTAAAATCACAGAGTAAGATAAGGTGACCGTTATACGTTGTGAACACCTATTTCAGCAGTTTATTCGCAATATCGCATGGATTTTTGTGGCCGACAATGCACGTTATATATTTGGGGAAGAAAACGGTCAGACATCTATTTCGCCAAAATGACGACGGTCTATGTACCATAGGCGGATATTTTAAACTTCTTTGTTTAAGGTTAACGACCTAAATCATAACCGGAAGAGCAGACACATGTAAAATCGCCTCATCTTAACCGGTTCGAGCTAAGATTTTGCATTTCCTCAGTAACTTTTCTAAAGACTTACTTAGAACCGAACGTAATGTACCTAGCAATTTTCAGGGATCCTTCTCCTTTCAAATCAATGCAGTCGACGTCCTTGTGTTCGCAAACATTCGCGGACAGTTTGAATTTGATCGAAAACAACAGGTACACCAGTTGCCTGAATTTAATAGCACAGTCTTATAACTTCAAAACTACAAGTATTTTCTTAAAAGCCTCTATCTGTCATCTTAAAAGCCCCCTTATACACATAGTTTCTTAGTAAATTTGCATTTTATGAAATGATATTACTTATATACATGTCTGCAAATCAGCCAGCGTCCACACAAATCTAATGATTATTTAGTAATTTTAAGCAAAGCAAACAAATAAAGTAAAGGAAATCTAATTTGAGTCTCTACAGAAAAAAATTAGATCAAAAGAAATTTCAAACAGAATGTGGAAGCATTTGTTGAAAGCCTGAATTTGTTGTCCTGGGGCCTATAAAATCCCCTGCCCTGGGACCTACAAAATCCCCTGCCAAAAGAGTGAAACGTAAATGACTGGTATTAAAATCACCTTTAAAAGTGAAATCATTCGGATCATCTCTATCAGAAGAAGATACGTTCACGTCAACCTGCACAACCAAAACAGCTGTGCAACTTTCATTCAGAGTTTTTAATTTAACACTTAATACCTGAAGCTACGTAAGAAAATGGAATGTAAAATACAAAAATGTGTTCCCTCGTGTATCTGGTTATTTTTTTTTTTTTTTTGCAATGCCGTAAGGGAATTATTTTGGCGCTTTGATGATTAAACTTTCGTTAATTGGAAAAATTGATTTATCTGAAAAAAGTGTACGTTTATATGCCCTCCACAGACACATTTCGCTTAATATAATATTTTTGCTCAGTCGAACGTCTGTTTAGTTTACTGTTTTCCTTGTCATCTATGCCAGCGGTTCCAACCTTTTGTACCTACAGAAACATTTGAAAGTTTATGAGAGTGGCGGGTACCAACCACTACAACTTACAAACAAACTATGATTGGCCTTTGCATACGCATGACATTAACGTATCTTGCGAGTTTATATTCTTAATATACATTCCATACTCATATTACGGCCTTCATTATTAATTATAACCTCTTTAAAATTTAGGAGCCTAAAACACGAGTGCCCCAAAACAGCCTTGACGACCGCCATGGCATCCCCATGCACCACGTTGCAATGGTCGATGCAAAAGGAAGTCAACAGTGAATTACACATTCGTCTGAACTTTTTATTTGTGAGACCTCTTTCCAAACAATAATTTCCTTTGAATAAATAATGTCAGTGTCCAATATGCAGCATATACACCGCGCTCATTATAAACTGATATTTAAAATAGATATAACGCTGTAAAATACAGTACTAATTATGCTCATTATAAACTGATATTTAAAATAGATATAACGCTGTAAAATACAGTACTAATTATGCTACCAAAGTTTTATTTCATAAAAACGATTAGAACTAAACCATGTTGAAAGCTGTCGCGACTAAAATTCAAATTTGCAGCGAATGTCTCCACATCTATGGTATCCACATTTGCTGAGCACTTTGCGAAGACTTAGAACAAATACTGAATATAAAAGAAAAACATAACCACATCAAACAAATGGCTAAATTTTTATGTCTGCTCTCACGATTAGGACATATGTTGCTTTTCTTGTTCTTAACATTTTGAGTTCTTCGTTTATTCAAAATGAGTTGAACAGAAAACACGGAAGCATTCTTAATATATTTGCTTAGTCACACATTGTAATGTGGTTTTACGCCGAACACATACAAAGCTATTCTCGGTATTACACAAATGGCAGAGTAACGACGATTACTCACCGGTTCTGGGTCGATATCTAACTGCGTGAATCTCGTCTCCACAGTAATGGAAGAGGAATTCGTGTGGCGAGATATTTGTGATTCCATTTAATAATGGCAGAATATTCTCGCCGTCTAGTGCGATGTTTTCGGGTTGTGCTGCACCGGTAGTCATCCCCACCATGTTGTAGAAGTCCATTAAAGATGTCGGTTCATCTGTTATCATGTTCTTGGGTATATGTCCTGGCCATCTCATAATTCCAGGTACCCGTATGCCACCGTCAACTCCACCGTGGCCCTTACCTCCTGAAATTTAACACAGATGTTTTAAGGTAGACGATCAAGCTTCCTACACGTAGACATGATAAACTGGTCTATTGAACTTAAGGTTAATTATATTTCAACATTTACTACTAAATGTATATCTTTCCAAATGTTGAAGCATTGCTAAACATCTTAGACATAAAACCAATCTATCAAACTAATGTACATAAAACTCCAGTAATGGTGCAAAATTTTGTACATATAATTTCGCAGTGCATTCTGTCGTGGTCAGCGTGACACGTAAACAATAAGTTTGACGTAATTGCTCGACTGTCAATAAATTGCTGACTAAGTGGGATGTATTTTTCTCTGCTCTGCTTGAGACATAATTTGAATTTTAATTAGAGTCCGTTTGATAACAGTCCGACAGGTTTGTAAGTGTAAGGTAATATAGTCGAAAATGACAGAGTTGAGACAAACCAGAACCCAAAAAATTTGGGAAATCTTGGGCCATTTGAAACAGGTGTCATGAAATGATGTTTTCCAGAATCGTTATTAATAAAGGCTGACTAGAAAGGATTATTCTCACATAGATGGGAGTGTTAAAATTTTGGGCGGTTAGAGAAAGTAATCCTGTTAGGTTAAGCTAATCGAGGGTATGTGTTCCCAGACGGAATTCAAAGTTTTAAGAAACTTCCCTTGCGAAATTAGTCAGTGTACGTTCTGAGGGAAACCAGAATTTTTGCTCCAAGAAAAAATAGTATCTCTCGTTAGATTGTCCAAGAAAGGTGTGTCGTCAAAGAAGACACGGAAAGAGAGTGATTCAGCTGCTTAGTAAGAGCTCACCTCAATAAATCACAATGTTAGTCTCAATTGCATACAACATGTTCATTGATATAAGTTTGTAATTATTTGCAGCACGTATTCGTTTTAAATTCATACTTTAATTTTCCTTAAGTTCAGGTAAAAAACGTGCATTCGTGGTCTCGAATGTTATGTGATTCATGTATTGTAACAACGTCATACAATATTTCATTGATATGAATGGGTTCGGATTTAGTGGTTTTGTATGTAATAGAAACCATATATTGTTAGAATTTCATGCATTACTCTGTTACGAGTTATGAGACTTAATTTTTTTTACTTACACGGTTTATCATGCATTCTTAGAATTGATTTTTCTATGGATATGAATATCAGTGCATCGCTAATTAGCGAGTAACGTATTTAGGACAAGAAGTGAAGTCCATTAAATCAATTGTGTAATATCAAGTTGTGAATTCTTTTCAACCAAAGATCTGTGGTGATAGCATTAGAAACGTGCGTCGACTGTGAGATGTGGTGTTTTATGTAAGAGGGTTAATTATGTCTTAGTTCCAGTTAAGAATGGAAATAGCTCAGTATTAGGTTCCGAACTGACCATAGGTTAATTCTGTTGAATTACGATAGAAGATATCTGACGTAAAGAGAGTGGGAGTGTTGTTAGATCCCAGGAGAAGAAAATACCTGACACGTATTTAGGTGGGTATTATATTTTTATTTAAGGGACAAATAGCTCCATACCTGTACTGCACAGTGGAAATGAACAAAGTCTACAAGCAAGACGGTTGATACCCCGAAGAGGCTGGAGGGAGGGAGAAAGAGAATTGGAGAAGGAAAAGAAATACGGCAATGCCGAACTATCACCAGTAGTAATTTGGAAACGACCGGCAAATTGAATTTCACATAAACTTTTTAACGCTATTTCTGTGAGAAAGTGAATTATTCAAATGTCATATTCAATTTCATTTTGTTTATGTAATTGATTAAATTGTTATAATTTGCATACAAGTCTCGTGTTGTTCTATTCTATATCTATGTTCAGATCTCTGTTATTCCATCCATTAATTTAATATTTTTATTTTATTGTTAACTCGATCCGGGCAATAACATCTCGTACATAACGATAACCAAAACACCATAAGGAGTGGGAATCACATATCATCCCCCACCTCGTGACAAGACCCTTGCATTTGATGAATATGAGAAATCTCCATATGCTTGACTATTATTTGATATTTGGACAACACATTTATTACGATTCTCTAATGGATTACATTTCTGTTCTTCGGTCTCTGGACAGACATATGCAATAATAAAGTTAATAGGAATCTGACTGACCTCTGCACAAATAATTAATATGAATTTGATGTTATCATATGAACAATAAACGTGAAGACTTGTTAAATATCTGCCGCCACAGGAAGTTGGCGAGGGATATGGAAATGGGTTTCTCGGCATTTCTTCGCTGTGTTTGTATTTCCGTTCTTTCGTCTTTCCATCTCACTTATTTGTTTAAAAAGTTGGTACACATATCAAATTAGTGGTCTATATGTAAAGACAATGCTTTCTATTTCCAATAAATATTTTTGACGCTGTCATGGAAACAAGTTGTTAATCTGCCAAAGTTTTAAAAACTTCGTTTCTGGTGCCGAACTAAAAACCGTTCAGGATATATTATGAAACTTGGTACACATATCAAACTAGTAATGTAAGTGTGCCTTTCGTATGAATCAATTCCAATTTAAACTTTTGACGTTGCCATTTAAACAGAATTTAACAAACTTGATCTGTTCGGAGCGTAAGTAAAAACTAACCTTTGACATATGCTAATGAAAAACCCCACACGTATTGATCTATAAGCATAGATATACCTTTGGCTATTAAGAAATGGTTATGGTCAGTATTTTTTAAGTTGCCATGAAAATAAGTCGCAAAGACGTCAGACTTAGAAATTTAGTGGCTTTTAGAGTGTGACATTGGAATGTGCCTATCGAACTTGGCACACACACTAAACATGTGGATATTAGATGCTTTTCTACTTTGAAAAAATTATTCAAAGTCAGTAGTATTTACGCGCCATGCAAATGAGTAAACAAGTTACAAATGATCAAATCTTATCGATCCAGAGCATTACTAAAAAAAAAAGAATATTTTAAATGTGTTTGCATGAAACACTGCATAAATATTAGTGGCTTATAGGTGCCCCTTCTGTGTTTGTGTTATATATATAT
>JAECUM010036049.1:0-44600 GCA_016617855.1 Megalonaias nervosa
TCTATATATAGCAATAACGATTATTTAATTTAAGCACTTAAAATGAATTCAAGTTTTTATGATTTTCTCGCTAAAATCTGATGTAAGATGCGATTTTGAACTAAATATTTTATTTGTATCATGCATTCAAATTAAAATATCTTGCCATGAATTATTTTAATTAAATCCTAGAACAGGGCAACGAATGAACAATACCATGTCCATAACTGTTCACTTTTTGTTACAAGTTTATCGCCCCTTATGCCATTAAATACCCTTTGTTGTAATGCCCGCAAGTCGGCATTGAATCTCTCTTTCGATTGATTATATTAAAGAAAACTATTTTTCACTCTGGTAAAAACCGAATAAAGCAGGAAACGTGGATTTGTTTGTAGTGACCTTTGCTAGCAGATCGTCATATATGAGGCGCCGTAACGGACAAAAAAGCTGGTCCAAGGAGAAAGAAGCAGTTGAAATTTCGATGTCGTATATCGAGAAATCCAATATCACGTGTTGGATCAAATTGCATGTCCTTAAAGTTCCATTTTCTTGATCGAGATTTTAGATTTTATATGTTGAATTATACAGTGGTGGTTTAAAGTACTATTTCCTATGTCGACGTTTTACAGTGTATATTTTAAATTACACGGCGGTGGTTAAAATTTCAATATCATATGTCGAGAATCCCTAATTCACACATTGAATGTAACTGTTTGTGATGAAAGTTCCATTTCATATGGCGAGTAATTAGATTTCATCTGTTCAATTTCACAGCAACGAGAAGCATACTTCTTGTTTCAAAATAACGCTATCCGTTCACGAGAGCGACCTCTAGCGGAGAAATTCCTAGTAATTCTCGACCTGTGACTGGTAACTTCAAACTGTAAATGCATGAAATGTAATGGCGCCTCATAATTGCATACACGAACGATATATCTTAATCCTCGATATTATTTTGAATTGTTAAAGTGGACATTGTGTAATGTTACTTTTAACACCAACACAACATTTCACCGTATAAACATAGCAATTCTTACAAGCACAATAAAATGTCCAACCACCGCTGTGTAATTCAATAGATACGATCTAAAAACTCAACATACGAAATGGAACTTTCAGCAGAATCAATAAGATTCAACATGTTAAATTGAAACTCTCGACATATGACATTAAAATTTCAACAACCGCTGTGTAATTCAGAAGATACGATCTAAAAACTCGACATTGGACATCGATATTTCCACCAGCGCTATGTAATTCAACAGATGAAATCTAAATACTCAACACATGAATCGGAACTTACGACATACACTCTTTGAACCAATACGTAAATTAGGAATTCTCGACGTATGACATTGAAATTTCAATCACCGTCGTGTAATTCAAACGACACAATCTAAAACCTCGACATAGAAAATATAACTTTCAACCACTGCAGTTTAATTCAACAGACGCAATCTAAAATCTAGACCTAGAAAATGAAACTTTAAGGACAAGCATTTTTGATACAACACGTGAAATTGGAATTCTGGACATATGACATTAAAATTTCAATGGCAACGTTCTGATTGGACTAGCTTTTGTCCCCTACGGCGCCTCATAGTCATACACCCTCTTTGTTTCTCAGTGGTGAAAAGTCTCCGTCGATACGACACAAGGAGAGACAGATGCTCCAACAATACGCCGTGTTGGCTTACCCACAAGTCAAACAGCAGTACGATCCAATTAATCACACAAAGGCGATATACAAACAGAACATATAATTTGATGCTTGAAATGAGGGTTCTATCCCATTAGTGCATCAAAAAGATGTCATGCCGTGTTGAAAGGACGCTTGCAAATCAATCACCACTGCATTATCAAATCCTTATAATTTTAAGCATCTACAATCGCAATCTGTCTGGACTCTCACAGTTTCGGCCTCTTGTACAATAAACACGGTTAACATTATCTTGTCAATTGTTGTTATTTTCATTTCAATTTAAGGACGATTGTGAAGAGACTGAGATGATAAACTAGATGAGTGGAAAGACTTGAAAAAGAAATTGTTAAGTAAGTCTAATTATATGCTTTGAAATACTGTAATATAGTTTGATAATCTTTATTAATTCCATCTCACACTATTAGTCCGAGTTTCCACTGATCCTTGCCACCCCATTTTTGATATTTGGACATTTATGTTGGGGTGTAGGAACTACCCATACTATGTGCAAATATTAACTAGAATTCGTTGATTTATATGTATATCTTTGCTATGCAACTTTGTACTGTTTTGTTGATTTGATGTTTCACCCTTACGTTGTTGATCCACCCAGCAAATCGTCTGCAACACTACATCATTTCATTTTGCTATTCTCAAGTTCGGACTCTTATAATCGAGATTTTAGGAAAATGATAGTTACAAAAATTCATAAGGTGTGTTTTATTTTAACGCTCATTTCAAAATGCAAGTCACCGGGCTAACACGTGACTACAGCTATCTTGTTTTACATTTATAGAAAATTAATTCAAGATTAGTACTTTAAACCATTTATGAAAATTAAAAAGTCTTGCAATTAACCTGGTGAAACTAATATAGTCCAGGTTGTATATCATAATCCTAGTAACAGACTTTCTAATCATAACTAACATTTTATTTTGTAAACATTAAGAATTTTCTAGAAGGTTATTTTCCATTAATGTTCTTTTAGAAAATGTCAAAGGTGTGACCTGACGTCAAGGAAAGACTATATAATCTTCTTACTGGAAAGATTATTCATTCGTGCTTCAAATCTAGCTGAATCAATTTTGTAGTATTGCTGTGTCCAGAACTTCATTTCGGCTGGAATTTATCTCTTCAAATTATTTAATTCAGTGATTATTTTCTTTGTAAATGTAGAGTGCTCAGAAATATAATATTCTTGGACAGAGACAGCCACTGGACGTTATAGTGAATTAAGACCTGAAATTATATTACTGTGTTTCAACAAAAGACTGTATGATACAAAAACACGATACAGGCCGCAGGCACATCAACACCTTCAGCGTTGGACTTGATTTGGTTTCCCACTAAAGTTTATTCAGAACTTTTATTATTAAGACTTGTGTCTGTAATTCTAAGATTAATTTGAATTTAATTCGCAATACCGTAAGGTCTTTTTTCATTTTCACTTTGTATTCTAGAGAAATAAATTATTTGTTTAATTTTACAAAGCTTGTTGCTTTTCGCTCTTTTCTGTTACTTATTTTAAGAGCATTGACACGTAACTATATATATTTTGTTTGAAATCTTTAGTAAAATCAACAGGTTTTTTTTTACAAAGCATCAGAATCAAGACAGAGCTATCCCAGATGCTCTTATTTCTAAGAGGTCAAGGTTACGATCATGTATTGAAAGCAATACATTTGTTGGGCCTAATAAACCCCAGTCTGATTTTATTAGGGAGAATAATTCATGTCGAAGGGTTCTATATCACTCTTGGGTGATTTGGCCAATCCAATTACTATTAAAATTTTAAGGGACACAGGAGCTTCCCAGAGTCTTTTATTATCAGATACTTTGCCTTTTTCTGAGAATTCCTGTTCTAATGAGAGTGTTCTCATTCAGGGAGTAGAGTGCGTCTTTGTTAATGTTCCTCTCCATTCTGTAAATTTGTCGTCAGACTTTGTTTCAGGACCTGTGACAGTCGGACTAGTGTCTTCTTTGCCCGTTCAGGGCATTCATTTATTACTAGGCAACGACCTAGCTGGAGATAAGGTTGTGGTTAATCCACTTGTAACTGACAAGCCTTCTTTGGATCAGAAAGTCGATCCTGTTGAAAAAGAATTCCCTGATTTACACCCAGCTTGTGCAGATACTACAGCTATGGCAAAGAAAGAACTTGAGAATGATGTTGATAAGGAAAGTATTCCTTTAGCTGACACATGTATTGGTCAGGCTTTTGATAAAGTCACTTTCACTCCTTGTTTGGATCAGTCAAAAGATTTTGATCACAGTGATCCTCTTTTAACTGCTCATTCCCTTTATTTTAATCAAGGTGACAAACGACAATCACTTGTCGTCGAACAGGAAAAAGATCCTGAGATCTCTTGTTTGTTCAGAGGGCCATTAGTGAATCTGAAGCCACTGAAGTACCTGTCTGTTATTTCATTACAAATGGAATTCTTATGAGAAAATGGAGACCTCCCGAGGTACCTGCTGTTGACGAGTGGTCAGTGAACTATCAAATTGTAGTTCCAAAATCTTACAAACAGGAAATTCTTAGTCTGGCCCATGAAACTCCTTTGGCTGGTCATTTAGGGATTAATAAAACGTATCCCAAGATCTTGAATCACTTCTATCGGCCAAAAATCAAAAGTGATGTTTGTAAATACTGCAGATCTTGTCATACTGGTCAAATGGTAGGAAACCCCAATCAGAAGATACTTAAGGCTCATCTGCAACCTATTCCTGCATTTGACGAACCATTGAGCAAAATAATGGTAGATTGTGTTGGTCCCTTACCTAAGACCAAGTCAGGCAACCAATACTTGTTGACAATTATGTGTGCGTCAACAAGATTCCCAGAGGCAGTTCCTTTGAGGAATATGAAAACTAAAACAATAGTAACAGCTTTGATAAAGATTTTTTTTATTCAATTTGGCCTTCCCAAATCTGTCCAATCTGATCAAGGGTCAAATTTTATGTCTGCAATTTTCCAGCAAGTTATGCACGAATTTGGCATCCATCAATTCAAGTCAAAAGTGAAATTATGGTTTCAGAGAACTTCAGTGGAGGCAACTTTTGAGTCTGGTGATAGAGTTCATTCTCTCTTGCTCATTCTTCAAACTTTTCTTCAAATTAAATATTATGTCCCTTACAAAGTTAAGAAGAAAATGAATGAGTTAAATTATAATAATAGTACTCTGATGTAAATAAATTAATGGAGTACCAGTATAATGAGAGAGATAGCCAGGTAAATCATGCAATTAGTTTAGTTGTATCTGTCCCACTCACTGAGGATTTAAGTGAAGGAATTCAATCGGACACTACTGACAAATCTTCGGAATTCAGAAATTATGAAAAATCTGGACCAGAAACTTTCACATTTGCAGCAACAAGAAAGGAATCAACTTAAACAGTTATTATTTGAACATGAGCACTTATGTCTAGATGTTCCTACTAGAACAAACAAAATTTTTTATGACGTTGAAATTGTAAATTACAAACCTGTGAAACAACACCCATACATGATGAACCCTCTCAAACAGGAATACTTGAAAAAAGAAATTCAGTATTTGTTGGAGAATGATTTCATAGAGCCCAGTAAAAGTGACTGGAGTTCACCGTGTATACTTGTTCCCAAACCAGATAAAACTTTCCGCATGTGAACTGATTATAGGAAGGTGAACAGTGTGACTAAACTAGATTCATTTCCATTACCAAGAATCGACGACTGCATTGATAAAATTGGAAATGCCAAGCATGTCGCCAAATTTGACCTTCTGAAAGGTTTTTGGCAAATTCCACTGACGAAAAGAGCAAAAGAATTTCGGCATTCGTGACTCCAGATGGACTTTATCAATATAAAGTGCTGCCGTTTGGAATGAAGTTTTACAATTAAAAAAGTGAGTTCTGCCGTGCTTGTTGAACTTTTCTAGGACATATAGTGGGACATGGACAAGTTAAACCTATAGATGCTAAGATCAAGGCTATCTCTGAATTCCCTGTGCCTGTCAGTAAAAAGCAACTGATGCGATATTTGGGTATGGCTGGATACTATCGGAAATTTTGTTCCAATTTTTCTAATATTGCTGAACCCCTGACAAATTTATTGTGCAAGAAAAACACGTTTGTTTGGACTGAAGAATATCAGGAGGCTTTTGATAAGTTAAAAGCCATACTTAAGAGTGCACCAGTTCTTACAGCTCCAAATTTCATTCAATCATTAAATTATCTGTTGATGCAAATGATGTTGGGGTTGGAGCAGTATTGATTCAAGAAGATAGAAATGGTGTTGATCATCCAGTGTGCTATTTTTCTAAGAAATTAAATAAGCACCAAAGAAATTATTCAACAATCGAGAAGGAATGTTTTTCTTTGATATTGGCATTACAACATTTTGAAGGTTACATTAGTTTATCCCCTTTTCCGATTATTGTGTTTAGTAATCACAACCCCCTTACTTTCATCGACAAGATGAAAAACAAAAATCAGAGATTATTAAGGTGGAGTTTGTTGTTACAAGAATATAGTATTGACATGAGGCACATCAAGGGAAAAGACAATTTAATAGCAAATGCACTTTCCCGTGTATAGAAATGTTATTTCATGTACACTTTGTATAATTCATAAGAGTTCTTCTTATGTAATTTTTTTTTTACCTCATATAATTAATCTATGGTAAAAAGAAAGCTTTATTATATAAATCTTTCTTTTTTGTATGTGGGGGGGGGAGTATTATGTTTATGTAATTTAATTACTTGTTTGTTAGTTTCAAATTTTTTATTTTTATTTTATTCTATTACATGTTATTGTAATGATAATTTTATCTACTGGATCTGATTCTTTTTTTAGAAATTCAATTCAGTTCTGTTTGACCTGATACACAATCCAGTAGTTGAAACATAATATCAGAAATCAGATAGAGTTTGGAGTAAACAACTTTTTTTTATTTTTTATTTTTTTCCAGAGTAAGAACCATATATATATATATATATATATATATATATATATATATATATATATATATATATATTGAAAATTATTCGGAATTCCAAACTGGAATATTATTCTTTATGATTCAACAAGAAACTGTTGACACGACAACACTTTGAAGGTTATCGAAGACGTCATCGCCTTCCATCTTGAATTTCATCGGGATTCGAACTGTGATTCACTTAGGAGTTTTTATTGATAAAACTTATATTTTTTAATTCTTGGATTAATTTTGGATTTGATTCGTAAACCGTAAATCCTTTTTCTAATTTTTACCTTGTTTTTCTAGGGAAATACATTTTTTTGTTAAATTTTACAAAGCTTGTTGTCTTCACTCTTTTCTTGTTACTTTTGTACGAGGCTAAACATGTAACAGACCGTCTGTCTTAAAGGGATCGCTGACCAAATATGTTTCGCATGACCGCCAAACTTTCATTTTGTGAGTCGGTTTTATTCTACTCATTGAACTCCTTTACATCAAGCATTCTTCTTTTTATAATTTCATTCTTTTATCTTTCTTGCTTTTGTTGTTGCACTTTTGATAGTTTACTGTCACTAGAAATGCATAATGTCCTTTCATATTGGAAAATGTTTTATTATGAATAGCATTTTGGGCTTATCAGTACATTAAAATATTTCGGTAAGGGATTTTTACATTACATGGATAACAACCGAATTTGTTATAAATGTGAACTCTTCGGACAAAAAAAGTAAATTGCAGCAACGAGTCCGGAAACTAGGCCATGAAGCAGTTAGTTAAAGCTAAAAACATCCTACATTTATCACGCTAGTGCAATAACTTTATTCCCAAACCGGTTGATAATCTGTGTTTTAATCTTATTATGCTTTTGTTTGTCTTTTTTTAAAAAAAAAAAAAAGTAATCCATGCTTTTGCATAAATTTAGCCACAAGAGAGCGGTACTAAAAAAGAGCGACATGTAACTCAATACACCGTGTGGTTTAAAATATTATTTAAAGGCGCTCTACTGCATAAATTTTCGAACAATTAAATTTGCTATCATTTTCTCTGTAGAATTCGAAATGTTGAAAAAGTTTTAAATTAAGCTTATATTTGATCTAATAAGGCTGAAAATCGCATTTAAGGACGGCCAAACTTCGGCGTACTTAGGTGTTTCCCGTCTAAATATTGACCTTGACTACTCTAATATGATCACGTGATAGATCAAACTAGTAATATATTACGTCAACAGAGTGTGAGTAGCTATTGATTCTTTCACATTAATTTACGTGATAATAAAAAAATCTACGTACTGGCGTCGCCGATGGGATGAAATAGTGTTAATACATAGCAATGTACACTCCTTTAAGTATAATCGTTTTAGAGCAGTGGATAAGGCAAGAAATGTGTTGTGTAATAGGATCGCAAGGGTCATCTCAAAGTGTTACCGATTGAAAGTGTACGTTGTAATACGTTGTAACATCTCTTCTCCCCCCCCCCCGTTTCGTAAAATAAAACAATAAAAGGACGAACCCTTTATCTGTTTATTTATATGGTACACAAACATACTCATCCCATATTCACACACAGTGCAAGTTTACTGTTAACAAGTGAAATTTTAGAGGAGTTTTATCATCATTAAGTAAGACGGATAAAAATCGTTTTTTTATTTTGATTTAACTTACACAGTATGATGCTCGTTGATAAGTATGATAAGTTTTCAAACAATATCAAAACTTTCAGAAAAATTTCTGATGCTTGACGAAGTACACCTTTCATTAAGCGGTCTTTCATGAAATGAGACACACAAAAAGTGCATAAATTTATATCTGAATACAAAGATATAACTAAAAACAAGAGTTGTTAACATTTTTAACATTAAGTGTACTTTTATAACTACTACAAACAACATAAGCTCTAGCTAAAACATTATTTTCCTTCTGCCCTATTAATATGATGTTCCAATATTCTACCAATATTTCATAAAAATGTACATTTTCTATTGAGTTGTCATGACTGTAGAAGGAATGATTGTGAGGTACATACGAGTAGTGAATGGGAAAAGGTAAACGACATATAGAAACCTACGCACATTGCGTACGTATTATTATTATTATTATTATTATCATCATCATCATCATTTCCACCAGTTTTGGATTTTCAAAAAAAGAAAGCATTTATAGTTTGTGGCTTTTGTATGAAACTGTCCGTAAGTGATTTTATGGTGTTTGTGATAGCCGAGTTCATTGGATTACTACGTGTTTCAAAGTATAAACATGCTGACAAACATCAAATTGGGATTTCTTCCATTTAGATGAAAATTGTCAGATACTCTTGGATTGCTAGGTATTCAAAGCATAAAAATGCTAGCAGACAAGAAAATCTTATTTCTTCCCTTCAGATGACATTTTTAAGATAGTGAATTTACATGCAAATATTCATACAGAACATCACTTTCCTCTTTCCAAGAACAAAACTTTAAATGTATTGTGTAAAAGAATCTAATCCCATATTTTGGAAACTCTGTGGGTTAAGTATAGATCTGATCAGGGTACAACATGCATATATTCGCCATACCATGTATACTTCCGGATCTAAGCAGACAAAATGGTTTTGGGATCTAGTATAGGAGAATCACTGGTAGGCCTCGGCTAAGCTGACTTGATTCATTCTGTTAAACAATGGTTTTAAAATCATATATACGATGTGATACCTGAAGAAAAGATCAAGAATAAGAGATATAAGCTAAAACAAATTCATATATAATTCATATATAAGTATGATACCTCGTTGAATGCATCTGTAGCCCATCAAATGTATAGTAAAGAAACGTTGAGTAAAACAACTGAATTGTGGTTTAACAGTAACAGTTCTTTGAAGTAAGCAATATTAATGACATAAGAAACAGTTTCTGCTTATGATGATATTATTAAAATCAAGGGATGAAATTATATTTTTTACACCGTGACACTCCACATTAATTTCCAGTAACGATAATTGTATTCATTATATTGAATGCATATCCATTCTTCCATAATTAATGTAAATTATCGTTGTGTTTTAAATTTGCTGCAAGCATCGACTGGAAATGATGGTACCGTCTAGATTCTAGAGCATTAATAATCCAGCGTTTGTGTAATGTTTTGAGACAGGGCTCGTTTTCTCATATCAACTTATTTTTAGCCATTTTTAATATTAGTCGGAAGCGTCTAGCTCCATTTTATCTTTTGTCCTGTCTTCTGTTTCTTCATTCTCCGTCTTCTGGATCAGAATAATCCCATATGTACAGGTAAATTTTCCACAAAACACATTTCTTGTTCTGGGATGTGCGTCTTTCATAATCTTAATGTTTACATGGCATCATGAGCCTCTACGGTAACAGCTGCAGTTATTCGAATATGAAAACCTTATTCCAGTGCGCTGTTTACAGAACCCAAACTGACGTCGCCGTTTTTTAAATCTGGAAATTTGACTTAATTTATCTATGCCGGTCCAAATGTCTGATATGCACCTTATGGGGCGGAAAGTTGCGTTTTTAAAAGGACAACACTCCTTTTGAATTTCGAGGAATTATTCTTTTTCTTCATATATGCAGTAATGCTCCTTTAACACGAAAATGAGGAACCTTACGTATAAATCAAAACTCGAATTCTTGCCATGTTGTATATACGTGCACATGAAATATGAACAAGGTGAATAGGACAATTAAATTTACAATAATGGTGATTGTTGTATTGACTGTTTGTTACCAAATAGCTCTAAAGTACGCAATCAGTCTAGACTGGAGATTTTTACTTAAATTCTCAGGAGGAAAAAACAGACTATAAAGGAATGTTTCTTATTTTCTTATTCTCCAGCAGAATCGACTTTGCAGAATGCTGCACTGTGATTGCTTGAACAGTTTGAATTTCATCTGCATCCAGACCATGCTCAAGACTTGTGCTCGTGACGATAATATTACGTGCCAGAGACTTGTGCTTCGCGGAGCCACGCTATATACATTTGTACTTTCATTATAAAGTTTTACCTCCTGAACATAGATCTGAGGGGGCGTGAAAAAACAAAACTCAGAGAGACATTTATATACTGAACAATGGACTGTAACAAGAATCCAGAAAGAGACATTTACCACCGTCCCCCGTAGATGCTATCAGTTGCAAGTAAGGGAGCTCAACATCCTGCAAAATATGAGTTTAGATCCAACTGGATCGAAAGAGACTATCAAGATTTGAGTGGGACTTAACAGTCAGAACGGTTGAAGCAACAGGTCCGCAAAAAGTTCTTTGGGTCTCGATTTTATTAATTTATATTTTGTATTGCCAAGTATTACACATAATGTTTTGAAACAATTTTCGATGAAAATTGATAAGGATCAGGAGGTAATACACGAAAATATTTTCTTTCAGATAAGTCCTTTATACAATCCTTGGAACTCCATTATAAAACGATAACAACGTACCTGCATTATACAGACACCTAAATGGAGTACTATACAGAACAAGATTGATTTTTTTTTATTACTATGACCGAATGACGTTAAATGAACATCACAAGGAATTCTAAATAGATGTTTGTTTGACTGATTGATTGGTATTTAACAATGCATGTATATATATATATATATATATATATATATATATATATATATATATATATATATATATATATATATATATATATATATATATATATATATATATATATATATATATATATATATTATATATATATATATATATGAGGGCTACAGCAGAGATTGAAATAAAACAAGTTAGATTTGAAAAGAAAATCAATCTTTACTTTATCTTTTAGAAGAAGTTGTGTACCCAATCCTTGTATTTATAACAATACTCCACAGTCTAGATGGGGATACAATATCAACACCTTCGGTAATTTTTAAACATGCCAAGAAGCCAATTGCACATTGAGGGAACAAGGAAAGGTAGGAAAATAATTTAGCACTCGTTCAACGGCTGAAAAACTAAATAAATACCATATATACCGAAAAGAAGATCGTCAAACCATTAAGGAGAGACAGACAAATATGCTTGGAGAGGGGGGTGGGGAACATGGCAATCTCGTGTCTTTAGGTTGAACTCTCGCTTCTGTATTGAATCACTGACAAATGTAAGCAGAGCTGTATCATCAAGCACATAATGAAATCTGATGAAATGGTAACTACCTTACCAAAAAACGTAAAATACAATGGCTGAAAATCTCTCCAAAACTACACATATTTTGAACATTTGTGCCGTATAAAAAAAAAAAAACCTGAAAGGATTCTTTTAAATTTCACGTGTGATAATACATAAGACTGCAATAAACTTTTCTTACTCAGATCTTCAAGTCTTTGTTGTCTTTTGTCCAAGACTCCTCATCGAGACATTTGATATTTTCACAGATATTCAATATCAACTTCTGGAACACTTAGTTGAAACATCTCTCAATACACTACTAAACATTTAAGCATTATTTGGGAAATTGGCGACTTCCTGCCGTTGTGGTGAGAAGCAAGTGATAACAGAACCTAAACCTGGAAAGAACTATACCGATCCCAACGGCTACCGTCCCATACGGCTAACAAACCATAGAACCAATGATAAATTACGGACTTTTCTGGTATCCCGAGTCCAATAGACTATCAGACTTTCAGGGTGGATTCTGATGCCAAACTTTAGTAAGATCCGACCTTGACTGCGGCTCGAATATATACGGATCAGCGTGTCAATCTTATCTGCAAATGCTCCATCTGATACACAATTAGGGAAATCGACTTTATAAGGGAACATATATATCCTCCCCATCAGAAGGCCTATAAGTTGAATCTAATAAACTACAACTTTATCTCAGTTGAACGAAAATGGTTCTTCACTATAGTATTGAACTGTCCTCTAATCCATCGAATCCAGATATGATATCGTCTTGATGCCCAAATGTCATACCGTGTTCACTTAGAAGCCGAATTTCCTTAGAACTCAACTCGTCCTCACAGAGAAGCCGCAAAAATTAATATATCAATTATTGACAGATTTCTGGATTCCCAAATCACAACTGTGGTTATCAAAACATCGCAAAATAATTTTTGACATTTGTGAATTCAAAAACTCCTCAAAAAATCATCTCGTTTGCCACAGTACCTTCAATGAAATTAGAACGTTTAATCGTGGATACACGTCCTTGTATGCAGGCGGATCGAAAGATTGGGACTAGGTTGGAGTTGCCAACGTAACAGCCTATGGTGCCCTCTTGAGCCGCTTATTGGATAAATCTTCCAATTTTACCGCGAAATTACGACCATACTCAAATTCTTGAAGCACAGTACCATTACCCCATACAAAGAAATAGAGGAGAAAAAAAGACATTTTAGTCACATTGATATTATCAGTAATGAAAGGGCAGGTAAAGCAGCCAATGCTACCCATCAGTGACCCAGTTTCACATGAAAGATTCCGTATACTGACTTCAAATATATAAATCAACATCTTCGCCATGCTTTTACAAACCATCTCGAAAGCTTCACAGATGGAGAGTGGCTTCCCTCATATAGAACATGGCGCAGACCTGTTTTAGAGAATACGTGGAAAATAAAAGCATTTTGAAATATATTTTAAGGATTTCCTGTGTTAGCCTTATCTTTTATTTATTTGCCTTTACGACGTTTTAATATATATTTATTTTTTAACATCTGTTGTTTCCTTCATAAGGTTTGTTTTCAAGTAAGGCATTATATTCATATATATTTTCTGCAGCTATTTACACTTTTTGAGCATGCTTTTACTCGGCACCGTCTAGCCAATATTATGCTGGCGTGACGTTAAACTCTACAATACCAACTACTTCTACAATTGTAGAAAGTGTCTTGCGAGAGTTACAGCATAGCAGCCGGTCCAACAACTGGCCTTCGAAATATAATAGAAGTTTTAAAGGTGGTAGTGTGTGTTTTTAAATTGATGGCTTATCCGTCCAGCATACAACAGCCTAATTTATCTTAAGGCAAATTTATTATTGCATAATTTTTGTAGAAGTTACTGTTCCAGTGCACCTTGCTACCAAATAACTAGATATTATTTTCCAAAAATGGTGACAATAACGACATGTGATAAAACAATAAAAAGCGCATTTAAACGCCAACAATGGGATGTCGAAACATTTAAACTATGATTGTAAAATGAAATAATATACTACTAATCGTGCTTGATTAAAGAACGAAACATCTCGAATAAATTTTATTAACAATATTTGGTTTCCTATGCGTAACAACCATCAGATGCCAAAATTTGGCCATAAAACGGATAAAGTCATAAAACAAATAGTATGTCATAATCATCGTGTATTTTATTGAAATTATATGTCTTAAAACAACACATGGGGACCTTCTTTGAATTGAACGCGAACCTAAAGTATGCATCTCATTTGCTCAATGTGGAATACGTTAGTTGCTGCTTCAGCTGGTGCGTTAATAAACTATATTGCTTTTGAGAGTGATTGACCTAAAACAAAATACATGCTTCTTGATTAATGTACACATAAACGTATTGCTTATTTTTGCAAGTGTCTGTTGACTTTATTCGGTATTCAGATGACTGGTGTAAGAGAACCATAGTTGTTTTTCTTGGGTAGACCATGCTGTTTTTACCTTTTGAACTGGTCTGCTTAAACTATTATTTTAATAATAAAATACGGAGGAGCTCTGTTATCAGGATGCCTTGTCTGTGCAGAGAAATCAAGTATGGAGTTAATAGTTGTCCAAACAAAACACTAACGGTGTATTAACAGTAGTTTAAGCCAAATTTTTGAAAACGTTTATTAACATTCTCGTTTATTGCACTGCTTCAACGGCCAATGCACTAACCGAAGCAAAAGCAAGAAAACATCCCACATAATCTGTAACTTCAACGCAAGTTGTGGTAATATTTTCAGGCCTTTCTATGCAGTGTAAAGATATATGGTTCTAATGTATTTCCCTCCTCTACCTATATCGATGCCTGTCCGAACATATGTGTTTGTTTTGGCATATCGGCGTGGAATACAGCACCTGATTCAACAAAATGAATTTACATTTTTCCTCGTCAATTCCCAGCACATCGAATCAAATTACAAAATGCATGAATTAACATAGGAGGCGAGACGTATGTTCCTAACTTAAATATAAACATGAGTTTTGTCTTTTCTTGACAGGTAAAAACAAATTATTTATTTTTCGTTTGCAATTCATTTGAAAACATGGAAAAGAAAGGTCAGTTAAAGGCCCTATTAATGGTAATTGATTATCGCCACTACTTTATGTTTCGTCACACTGATACACATATCCGAGAAAATATTTATTACTAGGATTACTACACATTTGATATGACTTTCTTTCATTTTGATGTAATCCACCAGATCAGTACTATATTTTCTTGTATGATAGTACATTAATATGTACTTATAAATCGGCTAATAATATATATGGTTTTAATAGTCGTTTTTTTATATAGATGGCGTTGTTTCGCTCCCGATGGTGACAAAAAGGAGCGACACGTATGGCCTCTTTTATGATGTAACGTTTATGGATAGTTACCTAAAAGAAGGATTAGGTCAACTTTCCAAATGGAGAAACTTGCCACAATTCTGTCTGGACAAGCAGTTTTATTTGTAGCAGGATACAAATGTGAAGAGTGGAGAAAATATTTAATGGAATACAACGATCCAGAGGAGGCAAAATTCATCTTTTGCAGTATCAAAGGATTTAGTTCTCTGACAATTCCTGTTTTATATTTCGCAACAGATATTAATGTTTTCCAAAATAGCATTAGCTGATTTAAGATTTGGCGTGAAGTGATTTCTGACCGAACCTGATATAAAAATGTTTTAGAATACGCTCATAATGTCACAACACCACAACAGAAGTGCAATGGACAATTCATAGAACTCTGTTCTTCTCTGACGCCAAATATATTCAATAAGCAAGGTATTATTTAGATATTCAGTCGGGTTCTCTCTCTCTCTCTCTCTCTCTCTCTCTCTCTCTCTCTCTCTCACACACACACACACACACACACACACACACACACACAAATAAAGTAGTGTTGTAAATAACGCTTTTGTAGGTCCTACTTGAAGAGGAACTGCTCATCTGAAGGAACCAAGAAGTATAGCTAGTCAGCTTAAATTTTCTGAAATAACGACCAAATTTCTCCAAGGTTTCTGGCATACCAACGAGACTTCTTTAAGACTTAAGACATAATAACGCAGCAATTTCTGCTAGGAAAACGCTGGCACAAAAGGAACATTTCACTGAGGAAAATTAAATTGAAAATATTTAATTTAGTGATATGATGTGATGTGATTTGGATTTTTAACGTAGTTTGAACAATTTTTCAGTCATATCGCTACGATGTCTGCAGTAAAAACAAAAAGATGTTACATGGACCAAAAAAAACTTTTATACTTTTGCACAGCAAGAAACAAACTATGTAATAGATTAAAATGTTTAATCTGTAAATAAAAATGTTTTACCTTTCACAACACCTAGTAAACTGGATATACTTTCGCTTAATGGACTGAATTTGTTCAACTGTCCAGCTGCTTCAGTGTCATAGTATATTGTTCTCTAAAAGCCGTATAAGCCAATATCGATGTGCACTCAAAAGCTACAACTATCTTATTTTAATTATATGGCAATTTAGAGAAAGACTGGAAGCTTATATTCAGCTAACCCATTTAGGCTAACTACTTTTACATCAGTATAAGAGACCGCTCAAAAAGACCAATTAGTAACAAAGACCAATTAGCAAAAAAGACCAATTAGCATGCAGATTAGCAATTAGCAAAATCCCTTTTCAGAATGCAATTGTTCATTAGTTTTTCATTTCACAGACTAAGGGAGAAAATCATATAAAAAGGATTCCATCATGATTACTCATTGCTTTAATGTCAAGTTGGAAGAGATTGAGGAAACCAATATTTTTCAGTTATACCTTCTGTCAAGAGAAACAACCTTATTCTGTGCAATACTCGGAAAGTTTGCTATGACATCAGCTTCCCCAAAGATCGTGAATATCGATCTTCTAAAATAAATTGGATATTATGTTGAAAAAAGAGCCGTCCGTACATTTTATGAATCAAGCACTGAGAAGCAGAATAATTCGGCTTTCGTTTCTTCTTTCGCTTTATTATTTACACTATTTTGTGAAAACATCCATTCAAAGCACTAGTTATATGCTATAACATAGTCTAAAAAAAAAAATCAATAAATCATAGATTTAATATTACCAATAAGGTTTCAGTGGGTAATTACTAGTCTACTTTTGCAGACTTTCAAAGAGGAAAATTACAGTACGGACGACTGGAATTTCTACCCATTTGCCTCACGGGCAATGCTTTTCGAAACTAGAATGATATCAAATGTGGATAGAATTCAAACAATAACGCTGTTTTGATGAGCAAATGTGTACTGAACTAATAGCATCCGAAACAGAGGAAGATGTTCATAAAAACCAAACTAGGAACATACTGATTCTAACATACGTTTGAAATCTGCTCATCTGTACTATCAAACTCACAAGAAATCCAAAAGCTCTACACATCACTCACACTGTGTTTTACCTTTGTCTTGTCACCTGTCTGACCGTTATGGTGTTCTAAGTGGTTAGAAGGTCCGCCTCGGATGCGAGAGGTCACGGGTTCGAACACAGGCCGAGTTATACCAAAGACTTCTAAAAATGGTATTTACGACTGCCTCGCTTGACGCTCAGCATTAAGAGGTTAGTGTTAGGACTGGTCCGCCTGGTGTCAGGATACTATAACTGGGTGGAATATGATGCTACGTGTCTGCAGCATGATGCCCCAGTACTAGACATCTCTATAAACTGCAACAGGGCAGATATCATAGCAATATGACTGTAAAATGGCTAAAGCTACGTTAAAAATCCAAACCACTCTCGCTCTCTCTCTCTCTCTCTCTCTCTCTCTCTCTCTCTCTCTCTCTCTCTTTTCGCCTGTCTGCATCTCTCTTTGTCATCTGCTTATCTTTGAATATGTGCGTCCCGTTTCTCCTCTTAACTCCCCACCCCCTCATATTCTCTAAATCTGTTTTTACATTTGAGAAAGTATTTTCAAAAAGCACATTCATTTTGTTTTTGAAAACAAATTCACTTTATTGAAAATTATAGTTGGAGGACTATAATTTTAGGTCATGTAATGAACAAGGTTGTTGTGGTATCGATCAATGTCATTCTCTTCTTCAAACAGTGTTTGTCTTCTCTTTTATTATTCTTTGGATCCTATTAACCAAAAAATGTTTATATATCACTAAAGCATCCCTCCAAACCGGAAATGAGTGGATCAAGCTATTTCCATCACAAAACTCGTACTGATATGGATGCATCCTATACAATTAGAACTCATAGTCGGAAGATATTACTTCCTCCGAGGCTCGTCAGCGCAGAGAGACATATCTTGGTATCAAGTTTGCTGAGATGAGGTTATTTAGAAGTGGAAATCATAATCTTTCAGCGTGACTAACATCAAATGTTTCCGAACTGATATGAATTTGGCTGGATCTAGGAAAACAATGAGCACGCAAAGACTTGTTTAAAACAAAATTGATGAAGCAAATGTGAAAAGGTAATATTGCCTGTTTCAAATAGTCAATGGTCATTTCGTACCAAATAAATAAAATCTAAGCTACATTAATTATAAATAAACAGTTCTTAACAATTCACTGAGATGTGAAATTAACTGATGCTTGCCATGGATATCGTGTTCATATAATGATACTGAATGTATGTTAATGAGCAGGGATACACGTTCTTTCAAACCATTATTTATTTATTTCTTAAATTGTGTGTGTGTGTGTGTGTGTGTGTGTGTGTGTGTGTGTGTGTGTGTGTGTGTGTGATTTGGATTTTTAACGTAGCTTTAACAATCTTCCAGTTATATCGCTAAGATGTCTGCAGTGTGTCAGTTTATAGTGTGTGTGTGTGTCTTTGTGGTGTGTGTGTGTGTGTGTGTGTGTGTGTGTGTGTTTTGGATTTGTTACGTAAATTTAACAAAATTTCAGTCATATCGCTACGATGTATGCAGTGTGGCAGTTTATAGTGATGTCTAGCACTTGGGCATCATGCCGCAGACATGTAGCATGATATCCCACCCAGTCACATTATCCTGACACCAGGCCAACAAGTCCTAACACTAACTTCTTCATGCCGAGCGCCAAGCGAGGCAGCTGTTAGTGCCATTTTTGTAAGTCTTTGGTTTGGCTCGGCCTGGGTTCGAACCCGCGAATTGCTGCATCCGGGGCGTACGCTCTAACCACTAGGCCACCGGAGCGATCTTCTTAAATCGATGAACTCAACGTGATCGTTTTATCCAAAAATATGTACATGCAACAAGTGTTGAAAACATATGTACATACAACAAGTGTTGAAAAGAGTAATAGCTTAAAATTCCAATACGTTCACAACCACAGTCACACGCTTGCTCTTTCAAATGAAATAATTTTAATGTTTACACCAGTTTAGATACCTTATGACTAAGCTAAAACGAGTTTGGCATAGAACATTGAAATTCTTCTATTCGACTTCAAATGTCCATAATTTCTTTGATGCTTTGTATCTGCTACTGTTGTCTCATTTAGACTAGTAATTCGGTGATCTGGAGAAGAAGACCACATGTTTAAATTGTTACCATCTGCCCCTACCCTTCCATTTGGTTACATTTTGATTAACCATCATGGTGATCTTTTCTTCATCTGTACTAAACGCAAGAAACTTAAAGAATGCAGAACAGATGAAGTCATCAGTTGTAAAGGATCTCAAAAGAAATATTTGACACCAGTGGAGTCGAGAATCGTGCGTCGGGTTTCGTAATCTCACTCATCATTGATTATCATAGATACTGGTTACATGTACAATAATACAAGAAGACTTTATTTTTTTACAACGATGAACGTACAGAGCAGAATTTATTATATATTAAAACAGTCCGACCCCTCTCCCCTTGGGATGACTACATCATTTCAAAGGAGCGTACAAATATTTTTGCTTCTTTACAACAAAAAATATCATAGCCGGGAATCCATCATTAGCCCCTGCCCTGTAACCTTTAAAAGATTTTCTAATGTTAGTCACTATAGAAGCAAACATCAGGTCGAGAGCAGACCATACTGCCCAAAGTTTTTAATTTTTAAGGTATTTGTCATCATGAACGAATCGTGTTTAGTAGCCAAATATTGTCACTTATTTATTCTCTGATACTCGTTTCAACCGACGACGTATTGGATATTGATGAGGCAACCCCATGTTGCATCTGATATTTCTTAGCAACGTAAAAAAACGGTCTCGAAAAGATACACTTCTTTCGCACAGTGTATATTTTCGCTCACTTTATGTTGTATATTGAAGTTATAGAATTATGTAGATGCTGATGTAAATGCAGTAAATGTAGCAAAATAAAACTTTCAATATTTTGTGGAGATTTAACGTCGGAAAAATAGATTGATGGTAAAATAACTTGCAAAATGCAATGGTGTCAGGAGCAATAATTTCGGTCATAATTGTTTTTACAAGCCCAATGTTTCTTACCGTCCGATAAAGTTCTAAGAAAAACTGTAGTTCCTTCGCAAAATATATATTTTATATTGAAGTAATAGAGCTGTGTGAATACTTTAATATACATGACGGAAATATAGGTAAATTAAACTTTTAATATTACATTTAGACGTAATGTCAGGCGGTATGGAATATAGATTTACTGTAAAATAAAATGAATTGTGGATTTTCGAACATGGGCAAAATGCATATAAGTGCTGAGAATGGTGACAGGAGCAAAACCTTCGTTCCTAATGTCTAAGTTGCATCAGAATTGGCGGTCTTGCTGTTAAGAATAAACTACGTGAAACGTGATATTAACGTAAGTAACTGGTGTACTTTTAAACGTGTCAGCGTCAACGTTGATTTTCTTAACAAAATAGGGTTCCTCGATATTGTTATGGCACAATAATGGCATAATAATGATGATGATTTATACCACCAATATTGTAAAATATTGCAATTAGTTAAAAGCTGTCTTGTAATTTTCCTTAGGGAACGGTATTTGAATTTGTCTTTATTTCGAGTCAGCCAATTCGTCTGTGAAAGTCATGGCAGATATTGTGCCTCCATATCTATAACAAAAATATATGGACTTCTTCACGGATGCCAAATTTTCGAATTCATATATTTGTTCTACACTTGTTTCACTTATTCGCTAAAAGCTGGAAACTGATCGCTTCACATCCACCGTGTTGGGTTGATTTAAATCACCTTTATTAAGTTTATGTTGTGCTAATACCTACAATGAAAAAAAATAAACCTTTGCGTGGAATGTTGTATGAAATTTAATTTTAGAGCTTTATAGTTTTAATTCCGTGACTAGACGAGTAATTTATTTTTACTTGGAAGACTTTTAAGTAGAATTATTAGTAATTTTGATTAAATTCAGAAATAAATCGTGTCAAACCATACAATTATTCACAAATTGCGTGAAGTCACAATTCCTTGGAGTCATTTCGTTTATTATAAAAGCTCATAATAATGCATTTCACAGATTCTTTCAAGCAATTATTATACGTCGTTTTTTTTTTAAAATTAAATTTTGCCATACGAACAAATATTTTAGCTTAAAATGGCATGTTTCAAAATATAAGTGTTTTACACTAGGTATATAAATTTGTATATATTGGACTCATTCGTATGTCTGTCTGTCATAAAAGTTAAAAATTTAATTACCTTCGTGTACATTTAGAGAGAGAAGAGGGAAATATTCTCTCACAAATGTTATTGACTATTATTCAATAGCACAAGATAATACAATATTGACTACATTAAAGACACGTGAAGATATGTGAAGTTATTGACTACAAGATTCTAGCACAACATAATACAATATAGATATTCAGGTTCCTCTTCATTTGCTTTCTAATTCCAAATATAAAATATGAATATACATAGCTTGAAATATTTATCACGCTTCACCGTGTGAACCTACATAAATTGATTATACAGGAAGATTTTAAAACCCTGCTACACCTTGTGTAGGGGCATATGCTTGGGAATGCTTTCATTTCGACGTATTAGTCATACAACAAGGAACAAACGATTTTATTAAGATGTGTCAAAATAATTCCTTGAACTGAATTATTCAAACATTGACGTTTATCCCCAGTCTTCCATCTAGACATATTCTTTCAGTGGCCTCTTTTGACTGGAATGGTGTACTTACGTTATTTAAACAATAGTCAATTGAATTGCAATATTTCTTCACCAGTAATCGTATTACAATCCTTTAAGCTATGTTTTTCAGTACGCCTTCAAATAAAAGAACCTTTCATTAACAAATAAATGGCATGCTTTCGTTAATGGCAATTAGTGGTTTTAAATTTGCTTCAAACATTTCCGTAACATGAAGATAATCCATACCTAAAATATATACTTATATTACCATATTGATCTGGAATTTAACATTATATATTTTATATTTCTTTATCTTGAATCCAATTTCCAGTTTGAATGCAGTGCGATGGTTGGTTCTGTTTAAAATCAGAAGCTGTAATTAAGTTTCAGCGCAGAAAATAAGAAGTTTATTATTAAGAAATCGTCTCCTAATGGCGGTCATACCCTCGTCTTAATCACATTAACGATGTATTGCTCAAATGTGCTGAAAATGCAGTCGCAATGAAAAGTTCTAATAAATCATCAAAATGTGATATAAAAATCTAACGTAATCTTATAAATTCAAGGTGTTTGTGTATTCCAAGTTAATGCAAGAATCAGGCAATTCTGCGTTAGGTTTTTGCTTGAATTGTTTGTTAAACAAGTAAACTCCCGTTGTTTCATGCAAGAACAAATAATGAAAAATTCGCTATGAATGATCCAATTATACGCAAAGAGATAAAGCCTATATCATCCGGTTGATATTATTAAAATGTCATCCAAATGCACGCAGAAACTGATTCGACAGACTATGAGATGAGTGAAGAAAGAAAATTCTAAAGTTTTTTAAAATAATTCCTGAGATAACGTTAATGTGATGCGAATTGTTGGAAAATGTCATCTCTGGTGTGGTTAGAATTGACAAGTGCAGATATTTTTAACTGATTGTTTGCAGGCTTCTTTAAATTGTCGCCATTTACAAAAAATCGACAGATGCTAATGGTGTAATGTGTTGGCTAGATTCCCTTGATACACTGGCTTGATGGAAAACCCTTTCCATTAGTACAGTTGTCAGTCTGTATAAACAGACAAATGGCTACGGAATGAAATATCACCCTCATATTGTAACTACATGGTCCAAGGAATTGTGTTCCCCCTTTTGTATGGACAATAAACATAAAATATCTTGTTGTTGATAAAAATTGCCGTAATTACAGTATAGATGTATGGTGCTTTGGTTATTATTTTCTTGGAGATGATCAACCACGGTGCTATTGCCCAGCTCGAGTAAACAATAAAATAAATCATGAAGTTAATGGATGAATAGCACAGATCTGAGCATGGATAAAGAATAAAAGAACACCAGCCCTCCACCCATGTAAAATATACCCATTTAATCGATTACATAACAATATGAATTAAGAATGACATATGAATGCTACACGTTCTCATAAAAATAGCGTTACAAATACAATGAAAAATTCCATTAGTCGTTCTGTTTTACCGATAAAACATATTTCATCATACAATCGAGTGAACTCAAATTGCCGGCATGTAATCATATCCAGGTTGCTTCCGTTCCTTTCCAAATCAGTATTGGTGACAGGTCAGCTTTGCCGTATTTCCTTTTCTTCTCTCTTTTTCTCCAGCCTCTTCGGGTCAGTAAGCATAACTGACTGTATGAGGCTACTTTTTTGTTCAAATAAAATATAATATGCAAAATAAATATTTCGCAGGTTTTTTTCCTTCGGGGATCAAGCAATATTTCTACTATTTTTACGTCAGATATAGTCGTAATTCAACAGGACTAAGCTAGTATGAGCAGCTTGCTACCAGACACACACACAAACCTATTATGATAAAATTCATGTACTTTCCCTTAGCTGTTAGCCGCATTCATTACTGGAACCAAACCAAACTATTACATCACACAGTGAGCTGCAAATTACTCGCTAAACGATGTCTGTCGACAGACGCTGATCTGTCGATCGAAAGAACCCACAACTTAATTACACAAATGAACTAATGGATTTCACGTACTGTTTTAACTACATTACTTACTAATTAGCGATTCATTGACATTAACACAGTAAAATCAATTCTTAGCATATCATTTAAGACAGATACATTAATTATCACAATTCGTAATGCATGAAATTCCTACAATACATGATTTCTATTACATACAAGGTGTTAAATCCGAACACATTCATATCAATGAAATACTGTAGGATATTCTTACCATACATGAATCATATAACATTCAAGACCAATGAATGCACGACTAACTACTGAACTTAAGGAAAATGGAAGTATTAATTTAAAACGAATAAATTCAACAGATACTTACAAATTTATATCAGTGAAAATATTGTATGTGATTGAGATTAACCATGTGCTTTATTGAGACTCGCACTTGCAATGCAGCCGAATGTCTCTGGTTCCGGGACTCTCCAATTCGTCCAGACCCCGTCACTTGGACAACTTGTTTAACGAGAAACAATACTTGTTAATTTCCTCTGGGTCCATTAGGCTTCCATTAGACTTCCATTTTGGCAGAAAACCTGGACTGCCGAATTTCGCAGAGAAATTCCTTAACACATCGAATTTCGACTGGAAAACACACACCCTCGTTTAGCTTAGACAATCAGGATTAACGTTCTCTAACCTCACAAATTTTAACACCACCCCCACCCCCCACCCCCAATCGAAGTCAGATTAATATTCTCCAGACCGCCTTTATTTAATAACTATTCCGGGACAATTTAATTTTATGTCACCTGTTTCAAATGGCCGAAGATGTCCCAAAACTTTTCTCTGGTTTGTCTAACCTCTGACAGTCTCTGCTACTTGACCTTACGTTAAAATGTCTGTCTGGCCGTTATCCGAACGAGCTCTAATAATACTTTACTCATCCCCAAATAATAGAGATTAACCATCGCAACATACCAATTTAATGCGAACCTATCTCATACTTAAATCTTAATGGTTACGTGTCACGCAGACCACGACAGAATGTACTGCGAACATATCTTCAAAATTATGCACCGTTACAGATGTTGTGTATCTCCGTGATTTTTGCTGCTGACTCCCTTGATTGTGACAAATCCCTGCAACCAGATAAAATATTCTTGCCTGTGTGCTTAGCCTTGAGTGTTGAAATATTTAATTGAAAGTTAATAAAGATACCAAATTGTTAACATATCACAAACACCGGACCTCTTCAATACCTCTTCATTGCCTGTTCGTTGCCTCTTCATTACCTTAATTACACGTCAATTGTCCATTGATGCCCCATTTGGTCCTATTATCATGCTGATGATTGCATAGTTTTAGACGGTCAGTTGTTAGCCATTAAACCAAATGTGGTCTTTGGGACATTGAATCTATTTGTGGTGCGCATATACATATTCTAACATCATGTTTATACGATGTTGAGATTTGGGTTTTCAAGCTAATACTGAATTTCAGCACAATGACCACATATACGCAATCTGGCGTTCTTATGACGCTAATGGAGCCCAGCGTTGTTCGCATTCAATCTTTTAAAATTAAATCCAAATGCTTTTTCTGCGAAATTGAGCAGACGTGATCCATCCATCCATCCATCCATCCACCCACCCACCCACCCACCCATCCATCCATCCATCCATCCCAAAAAAAGGGAAAGAATCAAAACCGGTAGACGTTTTAACTCAAAGCGATGTCAGATGAGGTGTAATAGCATATTTTGAGCAATGGTAACATTTGACGTTTTGGGTCGATATATAATCAAAGAAGTTATAACCTCTAACTGAATTATATATAAAACAATGTAGAATAGTTTTAATTGAATTTTGTGTTTTCAAGAAACTGATAAAGTACAATTCATTTGTTTGGATGAAAATACGGAATAAGACACAAAAGCATGTCAACAACGCGATAATCGATTGTCAGTGCGCTCAGTCTCTAGATTTGGGCTTACACTTCAAAATTGTCTTTGAAACTCAGTTCACACAAATTACTTCAGACAACATCAACTCATAACAACTTATCTGTAGCGTCAATAAGTCAAATGAACTTTAAAAGCTCTTACTCTGATTTCCAGAAGTGGTGCCAACGATGAAACCTTCTGGTTTTCCAAAATTTAATATTCCGAAGCTATTTTGTTCTCAAACCCAATACTTATAATTACACGTGTTTTGCCTTCGTTTTATGGCAAATTTGTACTTCTATGGAACCATTCGAGAAATTTATGGCACACAGTTGTAGCTACGATGCGAAGATCTGACTAAGAATTATAAACAGAAATGCATAGACGATACATGGCACTTATAACAAACGATATCATAATTAAAATATTCTGAAAACAATTAAGAGCTCAATTAAGCTGTTATCCTAAATTAGATTTAGATAGTTTTCGTTTATGAAATGAATGGAACAATCTCAGTTTAAATTGAATCAGCTTGAAAAGAGTCCAAATATTGAAAAGTTGATTAAGTGCAAATATCTGCAGCTTATCTCTTAGTTTGGCCGCATTTTTGATGTGCTTTTGGGGGACCTAAAACAATCAATCTCACATAAATGAACTCCCGGGTCATTTTTAAGACTGAGAGTCACAGGGGAACTAGCCCTCTGTTAGTTGTCAAGCATACATGTGGCATGCAGAATTTATCTCGTTCTTAATTCGTGAAGGAATTTGACCCATTCCCTGTGACGGATGAATCACGCAGCCGAGGGCCCTGTGTTGTGTATTGTTACGCTATCAATCTATTATAGCATACAGGTCCTATGCAAATAAATTAGTGCACAAAAGACAAATGATCCTTTAGATAGCAATAAAAACCATGAGCAAAATTGACTTTTTGATTAAAACCGATGCTACCCTCCCATGGGACAAATGAATGGTCAGTCGAATGTAAAAATTTACTTCCCTTGGAACAATAAACTGAAATTAAACATTTTGTTTCCCCAGAAAAACGGCAACGTTTGGTATCAAGTTCATTTCAATAAGGATTTTTTAAACCTTCTAATTTGTTTCAAGAAATTTAATGAATATTAATTCGTCTCTTTTCTTCCCCATTCTGAATAACTATTTTCTTGCATTGACCCGCATCCTTGCCATCTGTTTGCTAAGAACAAATTAAAATGGACACTTCCTCGCCCGATCTGAGTAAAATTAAGATAGGGTCTTAAAACGCACAAGGGCCTACAGGACATTAGAAGAGAAGCAAGAAAAGTTGTAATCTTACTTTTTTGTCATTTTCCTTTTTATTATGCATAACAAGATAGCCGTAGCTTCATTTATAACCTAATGAACGCCAAAAAAAAAAAAAAAAAAAGGGATGTAAAAAATTTAACTTAATCCTGCTTGGTAACGTTTATCATTTCAATGTAATTTTCTACGTATGACTCTTATGCAACAAAAATGTAAAACAATTAACCAGATAAATATAATCCACCACCCACCCCGCCCACTTGTGGGGAAGTTATCTACATATAACCAGAGTAGGTAAACATTGGTGTCAGAGACGAAGCTTGACGAAACGTTCGCAAAAACCCAAAACAAACCCACAAAAACTTCATGGAATTAGATTTTCCGAATTTATCCACAAACTTATCGGGAATGTTCTTTATTGGTTAATACTTTAGAAAAAAATGAAAACTAGTACAGTTTTGCACTTTTCTTTATGTGCACTAACGACGTTTGAAGCGTTAAGATATATGCGACACTGTAATTCAACTATACCCAGATTAATATATTTGTATAGCCAAGTGTAATATTCAGAATAGCAATGGCTGCTTCTAAAGAAATATTACTCACTTTGTAAATATGTCAAAATTACAGTGTACATTTATTTACTACAGCATTTACTAAGAATCAAAATAATAGTCAATAATGCATAATTGTTCAAAGAAAACTAAAACCATAGTTGGTACCTTGTCCTCAAACTCGCAAAATGTTTCGATCTGAAAAAAATGTTTTAATTCGAATTTAATAGTGAGATGTGTGATATCTGTTCCGTGCATGGGAATAAATTCTACACTCGAGAAGTTTGATATTATCACGAAGTCGATTAATTGGACGTGACTAGTTAACAAAGAATTGTCGGAAAAGCATTTTGAAATTTCGGAGATAAAGGAAAGGAGACGTGAAAGATTAGAAAAGGTCATTCATGGTGTGATAAAAACTGACATCCACAAAGATTGCCGACTGATTGTTGTTAATGCACTTTCAAGTAACTATCATTAACTACAGCTAGATCTGAAAGAGAGTCAAAGGGGAAAAAAAGTATTTCAACTAAATGTTCTTTAATGGATATGCTTGGGAAAAGACTTAATATTTCTCCAGACATCTTTCCCTTTGTATAAATTGAGAAATGCTTATATCATCCAACGACATGGCAAATGACACGCGCTAACGATATATATATATATATATATATATATATATATATATATATATATATATATATATATATATATATATATATATATATATATATATATATATATATGTATATATATATATATATATATATATATATATTGATACCTTGAACGGTACTTAAGTATTTTATATTACTTCATATATAGGAGGTGCTGAATTGAGCATCAGTGGCTGAGAACCTTACATCTGATTATTGTTATTGCTTTGGCTCTTCAATATGTACGATAATTGAACGTGCGCAGTTTATATTCTACAGCGCCTTCGTAGGTGGCGCTGCGGACTCGGAAACGAAGCACAGACCCAACAAGGTGGCAGGGTACAGTTTCGTAAATTGGCCCCTGGCAAATTTCTTAACTTAAGGCTATGGTGTGACTTTTTCAGCTTTTATTGTTTACTAATTAAAGATATGGATATATTTGTGAACTAGATGTTTCAGGCTTGTGTTGTTCTTGAAACTGATGTCAGGCATGTACACCTTCCATAGTTACTCAGCAGTATGTTGATAGTGAAATACCAATAGTTGGCTAGGAAGAAGAGCTAGCCTCCCATAGCCGTAAACACATGGGTTTGGGGCAACTAGAATATCTCAAAAACGGCTTGGATGACAACTATTTTCAACTGCATCAGCCTGTTTAGTACACATTGTTTTGCAGAATGGTCATCTAGGAAAAGGCCTTGTGTTTGCACTGTGAGCATCACATGGTGTCAAAAATGACCTTCGGACATGAAAATTGCAGGTATAAATTTGAGGTTGGGGTGCATAAACTTCTTCTGCTATGAACTGCCATTGACGTCTCTGGTCAAGTGGATACTATTATTCTGCTTTGTTTTGATATAGGTATCTAAAAATATGGACCTTTTTGACCTCACTTGTGTATTTGATTTTTTATGATTTTTTTAAATACTATGTCACTGATTGCAGCATTAAATTTGTACATAAAAACTGGCCCCTGCCCTCCAAGCCGTTGGGCGTTGCGTAAGAAACATCTAATGGAGGCAGAAGTTGTGGTGGTTCAGTGGTTATCGAGCTGTACTGCCTACTAAAAGTGTGGAGTTTCAAATCCTATCACTGAATCAGCCAGGGCCAGCTAGCATGGTGTATAATTGGGCAAGGCACTGTACTCCGATTGCATAGGTACTAAATAACCTACTTGTGTTGATGCGATGTAAAACATCAAACCAGACCATCGTATTGTACATTGGTGAAGTATAGTGTTAGAAGAGTTAGACTGAACCAACATGAATAGCACGGCCAAGAAAAGTGTTAGAAGAGTTATAATGAATCAATATGAATAACACAGACAAGAAGAGTTACACTGAATCACCATGTATAGCACGGAAAAGTGTTAGAAGAGTTACACTGAATCATCATGAGTAGCACGGACAAGAAGTGTTAGAAGAGTGTACACTGAATCACCATGAATAGCACGGACAAGAAGAGTGTTAGAAGAGTTACACTGAATCACCATGTATAGCACGGACAATAAATGTGTTAGAAGAGTTACACTGAATCACCATGTATAGCACGGACAAGAAAAGTGTTAGAAGAGTTACACTGAATCACCATGAATAACACGGACAAGAAGAGTGTTAGAAGAGTTACACTGAATCACCATGTATAGCACGGACAAGAAAAGTGTTAGAAGAGTTACATTGAATCACCATGAATAGCACGGACAAGAAGAGTGTCAGAAGAGTTACACTGAATCACCATGAATAACACAGACAAGAAGAGTGATCGAAGAGTTACACTGAATCAACATGAATAGCAAACATTTTCGTAGCTGTTGTATACAATCATATTTTAGGAGTAAAATCATATAAACCGCAATGCGACATTAATTCAAAGAAGTTTTGATTCCAAAATGTTTCATTTCAGAGCTTAATGTTTAAGTAATTAAGAAGTAGTCAATCGATTCTCAATTTTAAAAAAATCATTTGTATCGTCGTTTATACGGAATCGTTAGTAATGATCAAAACGACCTTTTTGTCCACGGACATCCTAAATCTTTTACATACAAAATTGTAAAAATATTACATTTTGTTGCAGTAATGTTTTCGAGATATTTCCCTGGGGGGGGGGGGGTAATTCTTACTATACATTATTTCGAAGCGAATTTGTAATAATAAACAAAACGGGATCATAATATATTCTGGAAATATTTATAATTTACCAGACAATCATCTATCAAAAATGTTTACATGAACAAGAGCTATTTATACATTTCTGATTGCCGGTCAGGCACAATGGATGATCCGAATTAAATTATTTCCACCCTAGATAATAACCGTCTTAACTCGCTCATAAGCCGAGCAAACGGCAAACTTCACAGGCCCCGTCTGCCGTCGCATCATGCTTCGACATATCTGAGTATATGCAGCTTGTTAGGAGTAATTAGTAAACAAATAACACAGACTATGATCTGCCGGCGTATTTTGCGACGGTAGATCTGTGTTTGTGCAGCTTGCATTTGGACTCGTCTAATAAGCACCTACAGACGGCATTACATGTATCACGCAAGCCGCATTCCGATTCGCGAAATACGGCACTAAAATCATGCAAAACGTACACCAAGGTGACAAATGACTTTAATTATACATGCCAATGCTCCGTTCGTGCTTTTGTTTCGGGAAATACCACAAGTTGAGTATTTTATGATGATGAAACATGCGACCTGAGCGGAAAAAAAACACAGTGGCAACAAATTCGAGGTGAAAAGTTCCTAAACTGACATTTCATATTATGCTTTATTTATAACAGAATCGAATGCCACACGAGCTGATCATGCTTGCGTTATACATTCGGCTGTCCTTAGAACCTCTCTGCTCTTCAATTTATGCCTTGAGTCAGTAGTTTCTGAAAGTGATATTAAGAAAATTTATTTCGTATTGTAGGTGATAAATTTCCAAAAATGCGTGCTCGAACGGATTCAGCTAACTTATTATTGTCTTTTACCACGAATGCTGTCATCGAATGCAGCAGATGTTTTGAAGCATTAATTTGGTGAAACACTGAAATTAACTGAAACAATATCTGAAACGATATCTAAAACCCATATAACATGATTAAACTTTTATGAATATTGATTCGAAGTGACATCGTGTTAATTGGTGTCGTCTAAATAATGATGCCGTTAAAGGTTTCAAGAAAGCACAATCCATGCACATATGAAAATACAGGTTTGCATATCCCCTCGTCAGCGAAGACTGGAGGGGATATAGTGCTGCACAGTTTAGTGTGAAAGTTTGTATACGTGTGTGTGTACATGTCCGCTCGTTTCGTCCTCATTATCTTGGATCTTATTGCATAAATCCGGTTATTTCATGAAAGTCTTAGATTGCTTTGTTACCACCATTTTTCTGTACAAATAGATTCCAGTGAGATATACGCTCATGCTGTCAACGTTTCTATGATCATTACTACAGCTACGATGCTGAACGCTCCGGTGGCCTAAATGGTTAAAGCGTCCGCCTCGGATGAAGGAGATCGCGGGATCGAACCCCGGCCGAGTCATATCAAAGACTTGTAAACACGTTACTAGGAGCTGCCCCCCCCCCCTTGGAGTTCAGCATTAAGATGTTAGCGTGATGTCCGGATAATGTGATTGTGTTGGACATGATGCAGGCATTGTTCCAATTCACACACACACACACACACACACACACACACAGATACTATGCTTTCATAGTGTGTCATATACTGTGCAATCATAGATACAAAAATATGTCAGTGTACGAGTATTACCTATCGTAAAGTGTGCATACACGTTGGTCTTTGCATTATATATTTGTCTCCAAATAAAACCAGAGCTTTCGAAGATAGGAAATAAAAATCCCGTATTACTTATATTACTAATATAAAACACTCGGAATTAAAAGTCTGTAATATTGATATATAATATATACACTGAAAGCATTTTATGGAAAGAAAAAAGTCTCTTTGCTTGATAGTCTATTACTTTGAAGTGAAAAATTCGGAATCTACAGTTTGTAAATAGGTGTTAGTAGCTAGTCAAACCTTATTAGAATATAATTTTATTCATGAAATTCTACTTGTTTATCACTCCAAGACGTTGGTCTCCATACTGAAATCAAGGATATTGATTAGAACTTGAAACAATAAAAAATTGTAACTAAATACAAAAATAATGATCGAATCAAGTGATTTCGGATCAAGAATATAAGAGTGAAATACGAGATTGAATTTTACAAATAATGGAATCCAGTTTTATTGAAGTCATTTTGTTAACTACGATTCAGGAATAACGTTAAGATTTCACAAAAAGACATGAAAGAATGATGAATGATTCAAGTGGAGGCATTGGATCAATACTGCCATTCGACGGCTTCAATCCTGGCTGTGTTTTGGAGTTTAGATTCAGCTTACCAAAAATACCTGGACTTTTCTTTCGATTCAAGTTTCAAGTTTGTTTTAAAATACTGCTTTAGACTATGCGTCTAACGAAATGAGCTTATTGAGAAATATTTGAATTAGAGATATATATGGCAAGAACAATATTTTCAAGCAAAAATTTATCCTCTTGACTACTCTGTGAGTTTTCAATGTGTGGACTTGGGCAAGATTACAGACCGGACAAAACAATTTTCACTAGATTCTAAAAAAACTGGAGCTGAAAATACAAAGGTGTGATGAGTCACATACCTAGTCATTTATGTATTTATTATTCGAGCCTAAAATTTAGTTTTAGGTCGAATTAGAATATTCTTACAGGCAATTACATAGATTTGTTTAAAAGACTGAAAGATATGGTATATTATCTTCTATAACTTACCATTCTACTTGATTCTGAATCAAAGCATTTCTATAGTGTGTGTGTGTGGGGGGGGGAGAGTGTGTGTGTATGTGTGTGTGTGTGTGAGAGAGAGAGAGTGTGTGTGTATGTGTATGTGTGTGAGTGTGCGTGTGTGACTTTGATTTTAAACAATTTTTCGGTCATCGCTACGATGTCTGCAGTGTGGAAGTTTATAGTGATGTTTAGCACTGGGGCATTATGCCGCTGACATGTAGCATGATGTACCACCCGGTCACATTATCCTGACACCAGGGCCACCAGTCCTAACAATAACCTCTTAATGCTGAGAGCCAAGCGAGGCAGCTGCAAGTACCATTTTTTTTAGAAGTCTTTGGTATGACTTGGCTGGGGTTCCAACCCACGACCTCCCGCATCCGAGGCGGACGCACTAACCACTCGGCCACCGTAGTGGTCGTATATTTGAGAATCTATGTATACCAATAAGCAATGCACATTATTATTGTCACCCAGAAGCTGTATTTGTTTTAATATTATTCTTTAGCAAAATTCCTCGTCCTGGATTATTCGTTGCCAGCTATTTCAGGATTTGTAATCTGTCTGTCTGTCTCTCTATCTCTATCATGACAAGAGTCCTTTCTAAATGTTTTCATTGGAAACTATAAAGAAATCATAGACAAAATGTCACTTCTTTCGTTATCTTTTTAGGGGTGACGTGGCCTTGAATTGACTCTCTTATACAATCAGTTCGTTTCATATTCACACTTGTAACCACGCTTTTTCTAAAAGATTTCGATGGTTGTTAAAAGGGAAGCGGAGAAACGGTTACAGGAGCAAGAATATAATCGGTAGCGCTAATATGGTGCTTTTTCAACTCTAATATGAAATATACATCTGTGTCTGACTGAGTGAGTTTTTCAAGTGGAAGAGCGATATTGGTGAAGCAGCTAGTTGGCAGGTTGCGACACGTGGTGACTACTGATTATCCGCAGATCACCTGTTGTATTTACACATAGCTTTGTCTGATCTCAACGATTCCAGCTTTTATTATGGAATCATTAACAACAGAAGAGTCGAAACTATTTTAGTTTCATCCCCGCTTGCCCTGTCTATACCACTGTTGTTGTGCTCATGTGTTTATAGGCTAAATATGGAACGTTTGATGAAAGGCCGATGCCAACAAAAAACGTATAAAGACTGATTGCTGTTTTTTTATTGTGGCATCAAAAGTCAAATCTGTTCACCTCAGCCCCCATACTATTTCTTAAATGCGTATAAGACAGCGATATACAAGTCTAAATTTTTAGCATCAGTCATCTGGATTACCACTGGCCCTCACATCCATTAATGGTTATGTTTGTTAACACTCGAGAGAATCCCAAAATCTCATTGTTTTGTCTGCCTTACGTGTGTGCACGTACTTGAAACTTTAATCAACAAACGCATTGAAGTCAGGCAAATGTAGCACGATTGAGAAGACATTTCCATACCTCCCTACCCTCCCTACCAAAGGATACCTTATGTTTTAGAGATATTAGTTTTGTTTAAAAATATTGCTTTCACTGCTGTGTACCTCTCGCCTCTTTCTGTTCTCTTGATAGTTCGTTGTTCCATGGTTGAACATCACATCGTCGTTTGCTTAGATCATCAAATTCTGTTTCTAATTCCTGTCTTCTTAGAGACAAGGCCAAATATAATTCTCAAAATACTCTATGACGTAATCGGTATTAACTCAGCTTTCATTGCCCTGCCATTTACCTATCCTATCAAAGCCAACCAACATCACAACACGCTTCCTCTCCATCTTTGATTAGACTTACCCGCAAAAATAGAATGAAAAAAAGACAAATATGCATAGTCATCAATGATAATTTCATCTGGGGTTTTGCTCTTATCAGAATTAGGGCAAATGTAACTTGACACATATCAGCAAATTTGGAACCCGATTCTAAGAATATTTTATTTGCTATTACCAGGATAGATTTGATGCTGAACTATAACATCATTTAGAGGCAGCAATCCTATGAGAATCCATTTGACCCATAAATAATTCAGAAAAAAATACTCAATCCACGAAGATCTGTTGAAAGAATCAGTAATGAATGGTCCCGGTAAGAACTAACTCGGAAGACACAAATCTGGAGCAAATGTTGATGGTGGATAAATTCATTTTGTGTACATGTCTGGTTCGAAAAATAGCGACGAAATCAACGAACGTTCTTGCTGCTGCTGACCATACACGGTAATGATGACAGTGAAGCTGAAACATATTTGAAAGGGTAGCATTTTCAAGAAGCATGATAAACTGTAGATGTTGGCTAAAAGATCAAGTCCAACTGTAAACAACATAGACCCCGATCTGTCGTCGCATAACACGCTGGGAGATCATGATCTATATTGTTTGTTCTACTGATTAGTCCTAACAAGCTGCCAAGACCCATATTGGTTGGCGCATTATCCGACAGTAAATATAGATCTGTGCAGTGTGCAGTTGAACTCGACTAAAGCGATTATAGACAGTATACTATGCTGATCTACCATGATTGTCAGTTTGCAAATTGGTTCTTACCCATTCCGTAATTTGTAAACGGTGTCTACCTTTCTTTAAAATGTGTTCATTTGTTTGTTTTGCACACATGCCAAGATTTCATTCGTCTTTTCCAGGCTACGTATAAAGAGAGATTATGAGGAACTAACTTTGAAAATATAATAAAGGTTTAATAACTGAGGTATAAGACTAAATGTTGCTTGTGAAAAAAACCTTAGCAAACCATAATAGAATTAACGGTCACTTTAGCATTTACGAGAACACAGAGAGACAGAGAGACAGAGAGAGAGAGAGACAGAGAGACAGAGACAGAGAGACAGAGACAGAGACAGAGAGATAGTGTGTGTGTGTGTGTGTGTGTGTGTGTGTGTGTGTGTGTGTGTGTGTGTGATTTGGATTTTTAACGTAGCTTTAACAATTTTTCAGTCATATCGCTACGATGTCTGCAGTGTGGCAGTTTATAGTGATGTCTAGCACTGGGGCATCATGCCTCAGACATGCATGATGTCCCACCCAGTCACATTATCCTGACACCAGGCCGACCAGTCCTAACACTAACCTCTTAAAGCTGAGCGCCTAGCGAGGCAGCTGTTAGTACCATTTTGATAAGTCTTTGGTATGACTCGGGCGGGGTTCGAACCCTCGACCTCCCGCATCCGAGGCGGACGCTCTAACCACTAGGCCACCGGATCGGAGAGAGAGAGAGAGAGAGAGAGAGAGAGAGAGAATGCTGCACACTATGCGGTCTTTCTACGTATAAGTTTACACACCTTTAATGCCATATACGAAACACTAATAACGCTAATATCAATATTTAATATCAGATATTGTATAATTTGTATATAATTTATAGGATGTAGCAGAATCAACTGTTCCATGTAAACAAAATACGAAAAGGAAATGTGTGCATATTTAAAGTAAACTTGCTTCACTTTTATCATTTTCTTTTCTACTGGTGTGAAGATAAGCGGATAAATGGCCCTGGCGCATTCCAAAATGAACATATCCAAACTCGAAACCAGCTCAGGTTTTGCCCATGAAAATGGGACTTAAATTCAAGTGCAGTTTGAAACGAAAGATCGATACGAATTGCGTTTAAATAGTTTGCATGTCAGAGACAGACAGAAGGCAGTCGAAAATATGATAACTGATGAGGGAAACCATTTATTAGAACCCCTGTAACAGGAACGATCGGTAAGACAAATTACGAGATTTGCTCTCAGAGATACAGTACAAACTACAGTGCGTGGGAAGGATTACAAATTATTGGCAGTCATCTTTTAAAATGATAAATTAGCGTAAGGGAACCGCTTCAAGCAAAGATAAATTGCCAGCTATTGTGTCAGATATTAGCAATAATCATTCATTCCATTTGACGTTTTAAAGTTAGGAATCTGTCTATCAGCATAATGGACACTATAAATTGTCCAAGTTAGAATGTACAGTTTGACATAGCTTTTTTTAAATAATTTATAAGGCACCAATTTTCCCTTCTTAAAAAAAACTTGCCGGGGTCTTTTTTGTTATGGGGTGGGGGTGGGGGTAGAACGTCGGCATAAAATGCTTTAACGTTTTCACCTAGGAAAGAAATTTTGTACTTTCACAAACAGTTTATTTATTTATTTATTTATTTATTTTACAAAGTATCAATACCATATATATCATTTTTATTAGATATTTATGATAATTTTGATTTCATTTCGTCTAATGCATTTCTTTGTCACTTTGCTCTATTGAATTACTAATGCTTAAAGGCCTTTGTCTTGTCACATGCTTGGATTATGTATCCGTCTTATGAGGTTCATTTTAGTGAAAATTTTCTGTTTTTAAAGCAAATGGGTGGTGATACATTGAATTAAAGCTTACTGAGATGACAGAAGGAAAATTTCCGGACCAGAAACACGATTGCATTTAAAGGGACTTCAGTTCACTGTAGTTTTTGTCTTGAGAGCTTGTATTCTAATTTTGAAAGCAAGAATGACAGTTTCATGTGAAGGATCGTTCCAGGTATGGATTTAACTAGTTTAATTTACGCCTTGAAACCAAGTTGACTTTTTGTACCACTCTTTCTCTAAAATCGTCTGCGGACTTTAATTTAAGAATAAACATTAACATTTACATAGCATCGAACGTTATGAAAGTATTGAGAAAACACAAAACATTGGACTAATGTTTCTTTTCTTAAACTTTTCATAATATTATTATCAGGATAGATTATCTAGACTTTGCACATTTGCTTTATTTGTTTTCACCTTTTAACTTAGAGAAATGGAAGAAAATGAAGGAAAACTAGGTTTTAGAAAAACGCAACAAAATTTCTAGCACTAATACTTTGTCAAAATTCATGAAATAAAGGGTTTTAAATAGATTATTCAAAAGACAGAGGACATTAAATATAAAACTAATATGACTGATGACCTACTAAGACAACTTAAGAGATTTATCTATTACATGTTTGAGTTTTATGAACCATCTGATATAATAAGTTCCATTGACTGACCTTGACATTAGCTGAGATTGAACAATCTAAACCTAATACAAAATAATATGTTGATTGAAAATTATGTAATAAGTTCAATATTGTGTAAGGTAGTTTTGATGAAATTTACAAAAGAATGGAATGTATGAACCAATATTAAGCTGATTTGAAACCAGGAAAGACAAACTTATACTGCTAAAACTGAAATTGATACTGTTAATACTGCAATACTGCTATTGATACTGCTATGTAGTATTTGATGCTGCTAATACTGCTATACTGCCATTGATACTGCTATATAGTATTTGATACTGCTAAAACTGAAATTGAAACAGAAACAAACTAATAAATTGAGTTATAGTATTGATGCAGCAAAATCACTCATAGCATCATAGTTACCAATGCATCTACATCTCGCGAGGACTCCACTAGCCACATTAAGTGGTAAGGTTAAAAATCCAAGGCAACAAGATATCACGGCCAAAATTTATAATAATATCTATTCATTGGGCGTGTGATGGGTATCAGTGTGTACGCTAGTAACACGTTTGTGTAGCCCATAAGCAAAATAGTTGTCAGCACAACAAAATGGCAACTTAGTGTAAATGCGTAACTCGTCACAAGAAGGAACCGACGTGAGAAAGAGATAAATGCCTGAATCACAGACATCATTGTACTAGTTAAATCCCTGAATGGAATAAACTCTGCAAGTCTGTATATCAGATACCAAATATCACAATTATATCAGATAGTTTCTTAGTGTTGATTTATATGAAGGTGAAATAAGATGCTAATAAAGGTTAAGCAATCAATATGGGTATAATGCTTGTGAAAGGCGGCATCGTCTATCATATTAGTTAATGTAGGATTTAGATCTAACATGGGTACAGTGGATAATTACATGAACCGTTTGTACATAGTAATAACTTTGTTGTGGTTTATAGATTTTTACTAAGGCATTTAAATTTTCTATAATAGAAAATGTGTCGTCTCAGTTCATGGACCTTGTATTTTGAAGATAATAAATATCAACGTACTCATCTGCTAAACATTGTAATCAAAACTTAGTAATGCTCATGAATGTGTACTTAGTGTACGACAGGGTGATAGTTTGTCGCCATTCTTATTTTCCGTTTTCGTGAAAGACTTCAAGTAAGAATGTATACGGCAATAATCAAAGTGGTTTATATGTAAATTTAGTCAAACATTGTATTTTACTATATGTATATGATATTACCATTTCTGCAGAATCTCCCCAGGAATGACGAGAAAGTTTCAATATTCTATCTGATTACTAAATTACGTGGAAAACAAAGATACAAGATTTGAAGGAACTCGATATATTATCTAGAAATCTCTCTCAAATATAATCGTGAAATCTTCGAGATAGTTTTGTAAATTTTATTTAGTTAGGAATCATTTTTATATGAGTTGGATCTTTTCAAATGACTCAATTGACCTTTTCATGGCAAGATCAGAAGGCTATTTTAAAATTAAGTAAGTGTCTTCGCCAAATGACTGTTCAACTTCCCTTGGGACACAACAAGATTTATGCCACGTTGATCAGCGCCAACATTCCAACAATGACCAACAGAGATGATATGAAAGATAAGTTCTATGAAGAACTGGATCCCCTCATTTCAGCCTCTTTTGGAGACACTGCCTACTCCATCGCCCTCTGGGACGGATGACACGCAAAAAACAGAATTGGTTAGAACAATGGGTTAAAAACTTCAATGATATCCTCAACTGTCCATAATTCATCGACGCCGAAGCCATATAACGCTTGCCTCAAGTGGAAGCTAATGCTGAGCTCGACACTCCACACAATGTGCATTAAAAGAGCCACAGTACCAGATGCCATACCTGCCGAGGTGTACAAAGCTGGGGACCTGTACTGCTGCAGAAGCCCATAGACCTTTTCCAAGCAATATGGAATGAAGGAGGGGTCCCACAGGGATTTAAAGACGCCTACATAATCCACCTGTACAAGCGTAAGGGCAGCCTTCAGTGCTGCTACAACCATGGCGCTCAGCATTAAGAGGTTAGTGTTAGGACTGGTCGGCCTGGTGTCAAGATAATGTGACTGGGTGGGACATCATGCTACATGTCTGCTGCATGATGTCCCGGTGCTAGACTTCACTACAAACTGCCACACTGCAGACATCGTAGCGATATGGAAAATTGTGAAAGCTACGTTAAAAAATCCAAATCTCTCTCACACACACACACACACACACACACACACACACACACACACACACACACACACACACACACACACACACACACACACACACACACACACACACACACACACACACAGTTAAATACTGAAGATCTGACAGAATTTGAATCAGAACAGGATTCCTCTTGAAGACTTTCTCCAAGGCGTTACAAATGAACATGATGTTGGTACATATTTGATATTGTAGTAATTGTATTTTCATAAGAAAAGATGAATTCATTAATATAAGTCGATTGTTCGATTTTGTATGGACTATTTCTATATCATGTTATACAATAGTAGTATAGCATGGCGATCGAGTGACTAACGGGGTCTCTTGCATAAAAGGGTCGAAAAATTCGTAGGGACAAAGGTGAATGTAACATAGAAAATTTTAGTGGTCGACAACATGGTAGCATTGTTAGAAGCCGATGACCTCAGTTGTGACTACTTTGTTAGATTGTTAGAGCGTTGAGCTCAAAATATATCACTCTGGGAAAGTCTTGTCCATAGGTTTAAAATTACGAGTAAATGGTAACATTGTTAGAAGTAGTTGACCTTAAACGGACAACACGTCGTGTATGTGACCAATATTCAGTCATCTACTATCCAGCACCCTACGTTATACTATGAACGCTCCGTTTATAGTGATCATGACCCAGTCATCTACTATCCAGCACCCCACACTATATCTTCAACGTGCCTTGTGTAGTGACCAGTTCCAAAGTGATTACTCCCCAGCACTATACACTATACATCAAAACGATGAACGAAACTCCACATTTTCCAACACTCTATGAGGAGTGACCAACATCCAGTCATTTACTATGCAACGCCCCACACAATGCCATTACAATGACATGTGCATTGACCAATACCCAAGCGATCTACTATCCAACATCCCACATGTGTAGTGACAAATACGCCATATATAATATCCAGCAAGCCGTGTATTGTGACCAATACCTTATACTCACTTTTCTACACCTCAAATTATACACCAGCATGTCGTGTGTAGTGACCAAAAACCCCGCATATACTATCCAACATGAGGTGTGTAGTGACTCATACCCAATCACCTATTACTCCACAAGGGATCCATCTCATAATGACAACAAAATGGACGTGATTAAAACTAATACTCAAATTCCAACATTCTACTGGACTTTAGCAGAGACTGAGAAATATATTCAGATATTTGTAATGCTGCAAAAGTTTGTAGCAAAATACATTCTGCCGTGATCAGCGTGACACGTAACCTTTAAGACATATATTGGCTATAGCATTGCATTTTGTCATAATTAACCTTTCCACTTTTGAAGCATGAGTAGATTTTAATTAGGACATGTTCGGTTAATGGTTAGAGATGGATAGGGAGCAATGTCAAGGTCAATAGAGGTAAAGAACAAAAGCTGAGACAAACCAGAGAAAAATTGTAGGAAGTCGTGGGCCAATTGAAACAGCTGTCATGAAATTATATTTTCCATAATAATTATTAATAAAGGCGGACGGGAAAGGATGATTCTGACTTCGACGGGAGGGATAAAACTGGCGGTTAATTACTTAATCCTGAATGTCTTACCTAAACAAGGGTGTGTGTGTTCCCAAACGGAATTCAGACTATTAAGAAATTCCCCTTGCGAAATCAATCAGTCTAAGTTCTTTAGGAGCCAGAATTTAGCTCCGGAAAATAAAGTATTTCTCGTTAAATTATCTAAGGACGTGTGTCGGATAATGAGGGACAAGAGGAGAGAGATTCGACTTCATAGAAGGTGCGAGTCTCGGATAAAGCACAAGCAAAAAATAGCTTCATGTCCGACTGAACAGTGGAAGGAGAGCATAGTCTGCAGCCAAGAGGATGATGACCCGAAGAGGTTACATGAGAGAGAAAAGGAAATGAAGTACGGCAACGCAGACCTATCACCAAACAGTAATTTGGAAAAGACCGGAAGTAGCATGTCACGCTGACATGCCAGGAGTTTGAGTTATATATGTCAATCGATTGTATGATGAAACGTGTTCTATTAGTATAATAGAAGGGCTGATTGAATTTCGAATACATTTGGTAACTTAATATCTAAGAGGAAATGTTTCATTCAAATGTCATGTTCGATTCCATTTTGAATATGTAATTGATTAAATTGTTAAAATTTACGCAAGGGGGGGGGGGTTGCGTTATTATGTTCTATATCTCTTGTCAGATCTCTGTTATTCCATTCCTTAATTTCATATTTCGTTTTATTGTTTACTCGATTCGGGCCATCATCTCCAAGATAACGATAAGCAAAAGGTTTAGGTGGTGGGGGATCTGTGACAATAGTGTATTATCTTTATAGTATTAAGATTGGAGTTTCCTATGCATATTCATTAAACCATTCAGTGTAAAACGAGTATTTCATTTTAAATGTTGGCATTTAAAATAATGCTTCATTTACGAGACTGAAGCGACGATGACTCGTTTTTATTTATCACTTTTAATTGCAACCATGTGTGAATATCTTTTTCCATTCCTGAACGTAAGCCCCCCTCTCCCCCCTTCCCCATCGCTTAGATCGCCGTTTACATTTTCCTATGAATGTATGCTCTGCGTCTTATTCTAAATGTTGGAATAAAAGCATATCTGGTCTTGATATTTCCATCCTGTTGTGATGTGTAATGATGAATTCACATAAAGGCATCAGCTCCATAAGATCCAGAATGTCAACATGAAGCGGAAATAGGATCACATGTTTTTGTGCCGTATTCGTTCAAAATTAGACGATGCCATGCCGGAATTTCTCATGAATAATTAAAGACATAAATTGTCTTATCTTTCTGAAATATAGTATAGCAAAGACAGAAATTAGTGACTTAGCAATTCTATGGAGGTTTGTAACAGAAGCATCGATATTGTATCAGCAAGTGGTACACGTGCTCGACTCACATCGAAATTCAATTATTGTTCTCGATCATGTTTACTGAATCACAGGTATCAATGTACAAATAAGATTTATGGTAAATGCGCTTTGTAGTTTCAACAGTTAACTATTAACATTTAACTAAAAACGTTCTAGCACTACCTTTGTAAATTTTCTCACAAAGACCGGCAGATTGAAAAGAAATTCGTCCGATTTAATAGATTCAACATGATATACTGTACATTCATTATTGCAGGTGTATTTGTATTAACACTTTCATAGTTTTGCATCTCACTGTTATCGTCATCAGCTTTAACATCGTCATTCAGTAAATAGACAAATTCAAGAGAGAAAGGATTCGAAAATGATCAGACAAAATGTATGCTTCATTCCATAAGAATCGTTTGCATAAACGTTATTACGACTCTATTGTCTTAAACGAATTAATATAAAAGATCGAAAACCGACCAGTTTTATAACTTTCAACAGAGTATTAATTTCCCACGAATACAAAGTGAAAATTTGAAAAGAAAGTACAGAATTGCCAATTAAATCATAAATAGTTCAAAAAGTTGTATCGCAAGTCCTAATGAATAAAGTTGTAATTAAAATCCATTGCTGTTGGAGATAAGATCCAGCACTCAAGGCGTAGATGTGCCTGTAATCTTGAGCGTACTAATGTGTCAGTCGCCTGAAGTATGATGATGTTTTAAATGTCTTCCAATTAACCATATTAATATAATCCAATATATCCTTGTCTGAATTCACTGTAATTCCAAATTATTATTCCAGTACAAGAATGCTATTTAAGAAAACTTTAGATTTCAAGGGAATAATAATTTGAATTAATAATTTCACCGAATTCAAATACTGAACATAACAATAAGATTGATTCTGCCTAACGATGTAAAGCAAAAAGGAATACATTTTCAAGTAAACAAGATTATTTAAGAAAACTAAGACACAAAAGAACAGCATAAGACAAAAGTTCATTTCTAGAAAATTCTAAGTTGTAAACAAGACAAGATCTGTTACTAACATTATAATGAAGAATGTGGCAAACATTAGGTAGTACATATTTTTCTATGTGGAAATACGGATATCTAAAATATGTTTATCTTTATGATAATGATCCTAATATTAAACCCACACTAACGTAGGACATAATAACTTTGTATTATATGCTCACCAAAATAAACATTACTGGACAGGTACACCATGAACTTGACTTTGGTCAAGGTCAAGTCCAAAATACAATTATACATATAATATATTCATGGAGAAAAATGAAAAACTAATAAGAGATACAAATAAATATACATAATATCATATTCTGAGACGCTAAAATACAATCAATTGAACTTGATCTTCTGCGAACTTTAACTGTATAAAGACAGTGAACATGTCCATGTGTCTGTCCATATCCATGCAGAGTTCCTTTTAATGCAACAAGAGTTAGT
>JAECUM010036050.1:0-30620 GCA_016617855.1 Megalonaias nervosa
TGGGTAAGATCTTTCGCTTCTATTCAAAATAATTTTACTTTTATTTCTACTTAAATTTTGGAACAGGGGAAGAGGGTCAAATTCTGTCTCTTTGTATTGACACCTTTTTCACATTGTTGACAGTTTCATTCAAACCTGGAGTAAAAAGGTTTCTTTCTTTTGACCATTTTGTTCGACCGTCTGCATAATATTTCAGTTCGGTCTATGTTAGCATTGGATGCATGCAAAAGAAAGCTCTAGGCAGATATATATCCCAACATCGACGACAAAGGTCTGCAGTTATAAATAACTAAATGGATCATTTCCTTGAAATCAATTCAAAATCACCCATAAAAAGAAGTAAATAATTCATTATATATGCAACAATGCATTGCAAGAAAACCGCTGTGAGGGATGGTATTTCAGCTGTTATAGGCAATACTGTAAGTTATTCTATCTGTGTCTGGGCAATGATGATGATGATGATGATGATGAGAGAGAGAGAGAGAGAGAGAGAGAGAGAGAGAGAGAGAGAGAGAGAGAGAGAGAGAGAGAGAGAGAGAGAGAGGGGGGATGTAGAGAGCAAGGTAGATTGTGCTATGTTTGTTTCTCTTTAGATTGTTTTGTTTTGTTTTGTTTTCTTTCATTTTGAATACGGTAGTGATAAGTGGCTTTTGTGTTCATGATCGTTGAGAGAAAAATAGATGATTACTTTTCGTGAATGTGTTGCTATGTGTACAAAATGGTTAGGCGATATTGTTTATTTCGACTTGCAAAATCTATATCACTGTCTCTCTCGTGGATGCGCGCGCAAATATTACAACTTATATATTATTATAGATGCTAACTACCTGATAATGAAATCACGACTGGTTACATTATTTGACTTCCTTTTTAGGGATTGAAATAGACTATTAAGATTTACTTGCTCCTGGAGTTTGGATCAATGTTTTTACACGTAAGAACCTAATTTGCATTTTATTGCAGGTGATTCCCTATTTTATCCCGAAATATTTCACATAAATTATCATCAATTATTTAAAATTTGTTTCTGACCGATATGTTAAAATGATTACTATATGAGCCAGTTGTCAATGGCAGCCAAGTTAGATAAATAAAGTATTGAAAGCTCCCTTTGTGGATTGAATCCGCTTTGTTTGCTGCAACTGGTCACTAGTGGTTGATATGGACAATCTATATATTGGCTCCCACAATCTTGTTCACTGACGTATTAAGTTCTTTATTCAGTCTAGTTTGTTATTTTACATTTATCTTCTTTCATTTTGAATAATTTTCATTCCAAGCATTGCATAATTCGTATGCGGCAGAGACACTGGTTTTTAATGCATATTATCCTAATATTGTATACTCCACGTCACTACCTTAAAGAACAGGACTCGTTGTTGTTGAATTTAATATTGCTATAATAGGAGGATAGCGTGACTAAACAAACAGTACACTAAATTACCTAGCCATGTGTTGATTCCTTAGATGAACATCCATCGTTATTGCATCAATGCAGTTTGCGTACATGTGAAGACATCCATCCGTTGTAGAGCGAGACTGCTTTATATCTGAATAACAGCTGAAGGATTACTTTTTGTATGCAAGTTTTATCATCAAGACTATGTCTCTGTGGTCCTTTCTTGATGAAAGATACATAGAAACTACAAAGCATACTGCACCTATATGATTTTTAATTTTATTAAAAATATTCATGCATTGTAATCACTGAGACAAATAGTCATCGAATTTATATTTTTAAAGCTTTCACTCTCTTTTCCTACAGCAACTCTTGTAGAAAAACCGATAAAGGTATGTCGTAAAGGGAATTACAACTAAGAACGTATTAGATGTCGATCTCGAAGTAGATTTATTTTTGCTCCAAAAGATAAACCGTTCCCGAATGTAAATATTAAGGTAACTATTATGCAACAGTACCAGTGCACTTAAAGGCATTATGCTAAGGCAGTCTAGCGACAAAACCAGTATCCATGGACAAATAAAGTTATTACGTATCATTTAATGCTGAAGTTGCCAGCGGCGATTAACCAGAGAAAGTTGGCAAACGGCCAGCGCAAGCACATTCCACCCCATCCCCACCATACACAAAGGAATCGTAAACGTCATTGTACTGAATGCCTTGAAACCATCCCCAAAAATGCAAGAAATGATCCAGTTGGTTGAACATTGTAGGCAGTAATGGGATATGTTAAGTTTTTGTACAATCCATCCGGGTAATTCAACCGTAAAACCCAGTTTAAAAAGGTACTGTATTGTGCTGGTTTTGGACAGAGCTGGGAGCCCTTGACAGGTAAGTGGAGTATATTTTCAACTTCATGATAAAAAGTTTTATAAATGTAATTGATAAGAAGTTCAACATTTGTCAGCGAATTTGGATCCTTTTCTTAAATTTACTAATTTGTGTATTTGATAGGAAATCTTGATTATATATACATATATATATATATATATACTGATTTCTAAAACACTTCTTTCATCTTACAAGATATCATAAGGTATAAGCACGTATAATGTTGGTTTTAGTGACAAGCGATTTGTATTTCCTCAGAACACACACACACACACACACACGCACACAAAAGCAAGGGCAACCAAAATAATGCGGATATTTTAAATCTATGGTAAATATCATGCCATACTCAACATTTTTAGAAAAGGTCGAGAATTGTGCAGAATCGAAATACCAAGCACGCACATGAGAAAGAGGGACAGTAAAATACAAATATAACCATTCCCCACCGATTGGCGAAGTTTCCATTAACTGTATGCACTGAAAGGACAATTCTATATGTTTTAGTTAATTGAAGGAAATGTTACTCTGTCATCAGCGACTTGTAACAATGTTTCCATTTCCCAAGTGGAAAAAAACTATTACGTCTACTGCAGAAGCGTAGATACCCTTGATGCGCTTTCGTTTGATACATAGGGATGCACTTTCAGAATAAATTAAATTTATCCGGGCGCATTATTCCTTTTTCATTGAAGTCGGACAATGACTGTACATATATATTTTCTTCTCGAAGCTAATGTTGTTGTGTTATTATTCACAAAGGAAATTTGCTCTTTCTGTGCTTCTGGAGCTGATCCATCATTGACTGCGCTATTATATTGTCATAGGTTTCTACGCTGTCCATTTAAGAAAGATATTAGTTATTAGATTTGAAGATCACTGCTTGCACTCATGAAAATAAAGTAGGACATCACCAGTATTGTTTCACAGCAGACAATAGTATGGCTCATATGCTAAATTGAACCACATTCAAAACGTTTAAATAAGTATTACAATTCTTAACGTTTGCAAATGGACCATGGAATTTGTCCCTTTACAGTTTGAAAATAGTCTACTAGCCTTTACTGTCATGTTAACCAGAAAATTATTTTCAACTCGTTCGATTTTAGATCCTCGACAATGCATTAAATAGTTCAAATGCTGTAATATCGTACCAATTACATACATTTGTTTCATTGATGTTAGATTCAAGACGAAATCACTAAATGTCAGAAGTTACATACGTTCATTACAATGATAAGGTTATTATTGTATAAAAATATAATGTATTATACGTGTAAGCAGAACATATCCTTGAGGAGTTGCAAAAATTATTGCTCTTCTTATTCTTTTCTTCCACAGACTAATTTTATTGCAAACATGTTGAAGAATACTGTAGCTTTGATGTTCATAACAATCGCTATCGGTGAGTAACAGTTATTCAAATATATTTGCAAAATACACACGACGATGGTAAATAGAAGTGTTTTACAGAATATATTATCTTTGTCTTGTACATGCTGAGTTATATCCAGTCGTAAATAACCTAATAGTAGATATTAATTTTAGTATGAATTGAATTTAACATTCATTGAATATCTAGTTAATTATTTTGACGTCTTTGATACGTTATGATATGATTATTTTGCATTTGTCTTTAAAGGAACTCATTCAGTGACCTATGGCAGCCCACTACCCATTTTATCTACAGCTGAAAGTGAAGAAGTTATACAATCAAAAGATGCACTATTAATGCCGTCCTCTGAGAGAGAATCAACAGTTGATGTTGATGCAGATTACAATTCTGATGAAGAGGATGAGGTAGAGGCAGTGCAGGCAACAGATGTACCATTCAGCCCGTCATCTGAGATAGCATCAACAGTGGAAACTCCATCTGTAACAACTGCTGTTGATGGAGACAGCGATTCTGATGGAAATGAAGAGGTAGAGGCAGTGCAGGCAACAGATGTACCAATGAGCCAGTCCGTTGAGGGAGCATCAACAATGTCATCACCATCCTTAGCAACTGATGTTGCTGGAGATTACGATTCTGATGAAGAGGAAGAGGTAGAGGCAGTGATGAATAAAACATTCAAGACCTTTGAAAGCTAAAGTCTCAGCACTGGATTCTAATGATAGAAGAAGATCGATTTTTGTCATTAACTGTATAATACTATTTTACCTCACATTGACAATGATTGATGTCACGCACGTAAGAAATTAACACTGGTGGCGACTTGTATGATCTTAATTTCTACATAATTATTGCAATAAGGCCTGTAAGAAACTTGTAGTACATCTAACCTCGATTATAGGGTGGGGCATCTGGAAGAGCAATGTAAATAAATAGCTTTTATGTATATTTTATTTCAATGTTTCTTCAACATATCGTACATGGGGTAGGCACAAGGAAGCGAACCAGTTTCTTGCACTTGCTTGTATTGTCCTTCTGCGACGTGCTCCGGATACAATATAATAATTGTGAGAGATATACAGCTTTTACAAAGCCCAAGCTTAGGAATATTAATAAGATGAAAATTATTTTTATGATCTTTATGATTTGGAATTGTTACTTCTCAAGGAGAATTTTCATCCCGAACCAGAAGTCCAAAAGTAATAAGGAAAAGAATATAATCAAGCATTAACACGTTATAGCATATAAATTTACAAATGTACCACCACCCACAACACACGTACACAAGTGAGCGTGGTACGATCTAACTAATGGTAGAAAGTAAAATTTGCATAACAACATGTGTTCTATTGAAAGCGTTCAACATTATGTTCCCATAGAGTAGCGTTTAAGCCTCTTACTGATTCCCTAAGGCTCAGTTGTAAAGAGGAAAAACATTTTGTACTGGAAGCCGTATATCAGTACATTAGTAAGGTTCAATAGTGACCATAAAATCCTACGATGTTGTTAGTTTGATGGTAGTAACTTTCGTTTTCAGTCAAATTAGCAATTTTTTTGACACTTAAATGTCTTAACCTGGCGATAGAGCCCACTTGTATTGAAAGAAAACCTATTTTTTTAATTTGGGGCTTCTATTTCCTTGTTTGTAGGAAACATTCAATGCATAGAAAAATGTGAAAGGAATACATATTTGTCATAAATGTGATTGAAAACAAAGACATTAAACACAGTTGATGTGTCTGAATGTTAATTAAAGGCGATGTTATTTTAGTGAAGGAAGGCGTAGGAAGAATGCTAGAAAACGGGTATGCAATAACAAGGATTGCACATAGTGTTACATTTATCATGTCCCTCCATTAGAAAATCTTAAATTGTAGCAGACACGAGAACATGAAACGTTGTTAAAAAGACTATCTGTTCCTCCGTGTGTAGATTAGTCTACAAATTTAAACAAATAAAAGTAAGTCACTGAGGCCTGCATACGTAGTACTGCTAAAGGTGACTACACTAGAATACAGTCACAACTACACAGACAAGATTCAGGTCATTAAGCTATGTGCAGAAACGTATCGTTATCACCGCAGCTTAAAATGTTGCTAAGTATCGTCGACTGATCATTTAATATAATCGCAACCATCAAATTTTATGACTTTACCTACCATAGTATATTAAATATTTAGATGATTGTGAAATACATTGTAACTGCTGAGGATGCAATATAGGTCACTGTAGCCCACGTTGGCAAGTTGCATGCACAAATGGCATTAATTTAAACAAAGTCATCACGTTTACTGGCAATGCATGAAGCGGTGGCAGAAACGGAAAGAAAATACGAATCCTAACATGGACGACAAGAGTAGAATTGAATATTTATTAACGGCTCTAAGGGGTTTCCTATTCGTCCACAACTTAGATTCTTTGTTTTCGGACATTCACTACGCTTTAGCGTACCAAATTAGAGATAATCATCTATTGGGCTTGATAGGTGGTTCTATCACAGAATAAAACTAGAAGACTTAACTAAAATTTGAACATAACGACTTTAGGATTCGAGAGGGAACAACGAATTTCTGACGAATGCAAATGTTCACATTTTTGATTATATCGACTTTAAACTGGACGAACTTGTCAATGAAACTAATATAACACAAGAAATGCAAATACAAGCGTCATCGATAAAGTTACAGTTTTCCTACCTCTTCCGAAGTGACATTATCTCGTAAAGAACATAAAGGTGAAGGATTGCCAAAATAGACGCACGAAGACGCTGGTTAATGTCCATAAATAATTTCTAAAATAAGTTGAAGAATTTACAGAAAGTCTTTGTATCACGCTATTTAATTTTTTGTTACGATGAGTGTATCAGTTTATCTAGCAGTACTATTTGGAATATTCATAGCTTTGATATTGAAAAGAAAACTTTCCCAATCAACGAAGCCTTTCGTATATTAGATAGATATTTGGCAGAGAACACAGGTCTTGAAGATGTTCATATTTTCAGTAACTGTTCGGAAAGCGACACTGCGTTATGCTAGAGATGGAAGTCTCCTCAGGAAACCACTCTGAGTGATAGAGTAATTAGGAATACAGTACGCATTTTATAAATAGTGAAAACACGAGTCTCTAATTATATAGCATACAATTTTAATATCAAATCTCTTATAACTTCGTATCTGACGGCAACTTCAATAAAGTGTCTCAGTCTGTTACGTACTCGAATCAACGATCTATATTTTATACGTGGCATTTTCCAGCTGTCCCTTTGGAGTTACAGTTATCAATTAAATTCCAAATGATCATAAATCGAAACGTATAGACTATTCTGAATGAATGTGATGTGTCAGCAGCCTTGAAAGTGCTAATTCGACAATGGTCATGATATATAAATATGATACGATCCTGAATCTCACTGTATAAATCGCAATAATTTCCAAATGGTGCTTTAGTCCTAAAGTCAAGAAGCACCTTGTAGTTTCAATGATTACCTTAAATAAAGAAATCTTCAATCTCATTTCCAGCACATTCTAAGTTGTAAACAAGGTTAGGTCTCTGAAATGAAAACATGACAAAGATTAAGTGGACCAGGAATTTACAAGAGGAAAATTAATGTCCTGATCCCGATTCCAAGTAACATCTTTGTAAAATTCATCTTAACGTTTAGTTTAACTCATGGACACAACTTAGCTTGTAATATGTTGTTAGAACCGTGAAATTTATATATGACATAAGTAGGACTTTAAAGAATGATCTTGATATCAATATTGATAAATGTTTTCGTTTACAGTGTTACAACATTTTGCAGAGCGAAATGCGAAATGCACATATCATCTACTGACTCCCATCGTACTGAAGTTTCCATCTGCACGCGTTATGGAGAGAGAGATGGGGAAAGGCTGGAGGGAGGGTGAAAGAAAATGAGAGATGGTTTGAGAGATCTTTAATTGTTCATGTAAACTTGGCATTATTATGTACAAAGCCGTTTAGTATTGACACCTTTCTCACAATGTTCACAGTTTCATTATATATTGTTTAGTTCTTTTGACAACTTTACTTGTCATTCTAAATAATTTTGCCAATTCTATTTATGTTAGCATTGGATAAATGAAGAAGAAATGTAGGAGGAGAAATCTATCCCATCAATACTGGCAAAGTTCTGGAGTTATATACAACCAAATGGAGAAATCCTTAGCTTTAGTAAAAATCACCCATACAAGCCATCAAACCATTAGTTGTATATATAAATTTACATTGCCAAGACAACAGTTGTCAGATGTGGTATTTAAATTGTTATAAGGAAAACCAATATCCATGTACTTGTATATGTGTCTGGGTAATCAAGAGAGAGAGAGAGAGAGAGAGAGAGAGAGAGAGAGGGAGAGAGAGAGAGAGAGAGAGAGAGAGAGAGAGAGAGAGAGAGAGAGAGAGAGAGATGAGGTTTGTTTGTGATAAGTTGGTCGAATGGATGGTGAGCTTAAATCAAATTACTGCTCTTGCGTTAAAAGACAACGAGTCCATTTGATAACGCGAGTGATGTAAATCGATAGAATATTATTCAGCCGTATAACACGTATATCTGGAATACAAAATATAAGATTTGTGAGAGACATACAGCGATTAAAAAGGCCGAGATTGTTTATGTTACTCATACATCGTATGAAATCTAATAAAAAGGTGACGTTATTACTTATGATCTATATTTTTAGGAATTTGTACTTATGTAGGTGAATTTGCATCCAAGCAGACCGAATGAGAGAATAAAAAAAGATATAACCGAACATTATTACGTACTAGCTTCTACGTTTCTGAACATGCCCCCCCCCCCCAACACGTCCATGTAACTTTGGTACTATCTAAGCAAGCAATGAAAATAAGTATTACGTGGGAATATATAACGTAGTGAAATCCTTTGACATTATCTTTGCAAAGAGTAGATTGTAAACCTATTACTGACTCCCGATAACTTTGTAGTGAAGGAGTAACCTTTTTAGTTAGGATTTTAGTTTTTTCGTCGTTTAAAACCCAGAACGATAGGTTTATTATGTTCTAAATTCAGTCGACCTTCAATATGTGGAAACGGTAGCTGGTATAACACCAGACTTTATTGTTCAGAAACGAAACTTTGAACAGACGGATCAACGATCCGACATCATAATGTGATATGTTATGCCATATGACGGACGTATACATACAATTAACATGGAATAAAGAAAGCATACATGCGTATCTACCTTCTAAGGGAAATTCAACAAAATGTTGTGGTAACTAAAACTGTGACCATATGAACTACCACCCGAGATAAGATTTTCTTTATCTTTCAGCCCGTTCAACAATAATATTAACTAATTATTTCTTCCCAAAGACAACACGTTTCTGGAATAATTTACTTTCTGACATCAAAGCATAGACTGAAAACGTGAAACACTTAGAATGAACCTACTTTCAGTCACCTGGATATCATTTATTTGAATATGTTCAATACTTTTCATACCCTACATATTCTTTGCGAACATACTGATAACTGTCTCCATATTTTCTTGCAGTCCTAACCCATGTGTGATTGTTGGAAGTACGAAGCAATCGATGAAGCTGCAGCCTTCTTCTGTTTAGACAAGATTTGGAATGAAATGCAGAAATAAATACTATTTATGTATGTTACGTAAATGAGATGATTCTCTGCGCTGCATAAGACTTTAACCTATTTCAAACCTATTGGTGTGTATATTTAATTGTGTGCTTAACTTTTGTATTGATTTTAAGTTGTACTTTAGATAATGTAAACAGCATATTTACATAGCTAACGTTTGTTAATTTTACTAATTATGGTTTTATGAAAATAGAATGTATAGAAAAACGTTTAACAATCGAAATGGAAATACAGTTGGAATGAGTCACATATGGGTCAAGTGAAAATGTGTATAAACTAAAAACACTTAATTGCTGTCTTACGTCAGTCTGTGGGAATCCATTTTGATCACAAGTTACCAATGCGTTGAGATGTAATTCGAGAGGAATTGTTTCTTCAAAAAATTCATTGAAATGTCTAAAGTGCTCATTCCTTTTTCGGTTATTACAGCTCATTCACTGTTGGACAAATACACCTCTTTTGGATTATTGTAAACTCATACAAAAACATTCTTGATAGTATCATTGTTTTTTATCAGGCTATACAGTTCAATTGGAATTGATTCGGAACAGTTTATACGTTTGTACATGTGATATTACATTTATGATTTTTTGGGATTTAATTCACAATACTGTAAATGTCTTTTGAATTTTCACCTTGTTTTGTAAAGGAATAAATTACTTGTTGATTTTACTTAAATTGCTGGTTTCACTCTTTTCTGTTACATACTTTAAAACCAACAGTGATAAGTCTATTCCGTTGATTTTCAAAGTCATATCGTGTGTATACGACTTGTGACCTGTGTTGGTCTGACATTACTAGCAGAAATAATTTCCTAGTGGATCCACGGAGAACTCTTAAGAGGTAAATTTGATTTAGGAAAGTCCACAAACTAGTAAATGTAAATCCTGTTTTGAAACACTTTATTGATAATTGGAATAAATGAAAAGAAGAATATGGACAAAAGGATGTGACGGCTTTGTAAGCTAACCTAAACTGGCCACATTGTTTGCACAAAAAACACAACACTTTGTTGTTCCACTTCATTGTCACTTCGACCTTCTAATTTTTCTGGATAACATCCTGAATTGAATTTAATGGCTGTATCCATCAATCGTTATGTTTATCTCAAACTTAATTACGTTATCTTCTGTAGATTCAGTATTGAAAAATTATCGCTACCAGAACTCTAATAGGGTGATTACAATGTATGTTTCATATGAGGTAGAGAAAAAGATATCATATACTTTATGCTACATGGGAACTTCCGGTATTGTTTCTCGTAGTAGAATGTTGTACATTACAAATGATTATTGTTAGTTATAGATGCTTCCCGACAAGGTAACCAGCAGACGATATTCTACCCATTTTACTTGGACGATGGGGAACCTTGCATTTTCTCCTATATACGATGACCAAACTTTACCATTTTTAACAAGGCACATTGAAGCAAAGTCAGTTTGTAGATCACAAATATAGATACTAACAGAAAGCTTGATTTGCGTTCTGTTTCTGTGCATGTAAGTTTCGTAAAAGTATTTTGAGATTCAATGAATTTATGTTCAGCTTCCAAACACCATATAAAGTCAACGGTAAATCTGCCCGCTGACCACAAATATGGTGGCTGATGACGTCATTCGGGAACTATCTATGTAAACAAGTGAAATTGAATGAGATGTTGCTGATATTAAGGAGGAATTCTAGATGGTTATAATTGAAATGTAGAAATAAATCCCATAATGCTAATCGTTTAATGCACATCATAAACTATTTTTGCCAGGGATAATGGCTGCTTCTGTACACATTTTGTACTGGAATCTGAAATTGGACACTCGTGCTGAAAATGTAAAATACTTAAATGTCATGGACAGGTACTGAATATACAAAACGTTTACTAGTGTGCTTACATGTTGAGTCTTCCGCATATGAGAAACTTAAAATAAATATACTGGCTGACCAAAGAAAATGGTGGCTAAAGTAAGACGGGATAAATATGAACTCCTATGTCATCATCTCCAGCTTTGGAGTAACAGAAACTATAGGGACCGGTTTAAAGGAAAATACAAGAGTAACTAACGCATTGCAATTAATCCACACTGACTTAATGCTGATGTCGTTGATTGGTTCTCCTTGAGATACATGGAAAAGGAATGTTCATGAAACACGTGAAACAGTGAAAACATTTAGAGTGTAAGACACATCTGAAAATACAAAATTAGCACAGGCGTGAAATATATATCCGAGAGAAATAGTTTCAATATAGTGCAGTTAACATTCTTGAAATGTCTCTACATGTCCACAGATCTTTTTTAAGTCTGTATCGGGAACTGAAACGATGGAATTAGATCTGCTGTTGCTATAAAAGCTTACAATTCATACCCTCTCAAACAAAAAGTATTGGTAAATCGAGTAAATGACCGATGCTGTAACGGAGAAACTTAAATTGAAATAGAAAAATACCATGTTTTGTGAGAAAGAGATTCATCAAGGTCACTACTTTCACATTTTATCGTGATATTCCTCCTACTGTTGCAAAGTGGCGTGTATAGAGAAACTGGTGATGGGACATCTGTATCTAATATATCTCTATAAGTAGAAAATTATATATCTATCTTCGTTTAAGTGAAACTGAAATCTATTATGAAACAAAGATAAGTCCATTCAACACCTTGAACTATTTCCGATTCAAAATCAAGAGATATATCCCATCCAGACCACATTGATATCCTTGCGTTCCGACAATGGTATAAGAGATAGTTAAAGTTGAAAACGATGTATACATTCTTCAAAACACCACTCGCTGGTAGTTTTAATGCCATTGTCACGTACGTGTCAGAGTAAGGCTGGTACAATGAACGTTTCGAAAATGACAAAATCGGTTTTAACAAAATAAAAAAGAAACTTATTACTGATTTATAGGAATTATAAATTTCCTCCTATTCTGTTAATACCATTTAAGATACATATGTAACAAGGTAACCGGGTTGGATTTCGGATTTATAACAGAACACTTGTGATGGTGATACAAATACAATGTTTATTGATGAATGACTTGAATGAGAAAAGAATTATGATTAATACGTGCGTGTATAAGATCTAAATATTGGACAATATTAACACAATCTGTACGAACCTAATAATGCAACATAAAATGTGAATACAAATAAATGATCTTACACCGTAAAAGGACAAAGGTTAATGATTTACAGTAAATTCACACGACGAAAAGAATGATGTGTTTTACTCAAATAGTAAAATGTATTCACTCAAATAGTGAAAAATGAGGTACTTGTCTCAAATTGTAAAATGATGAAAACAAAAGGGACAGATATCATACACATCATCTTTATAGTCCCGGAAACACTGGGTATAACAAACCCCAAAATTAGCCCACGGCTAGAAGATTACATGCATGGAGTAACACAAACACACGCCGTCACTGGCACATTTGGCTACCAGTCACACTGGTCAATGAAGCAGTCAGCAGTTCAGGTAGTCACCGACCACAATTCAGTTCCTTGGTCAATCAAGCAATCGGCGCCCACCAATTCGGTCAGCAACGCCCGACCACCTGCTGCTACTCGAGCAGCAACATACTGTTCACTCAGCTCTACAGCTGCTATGGTTCAGCTTTACAGCTGCTGTGGTCAACTTCTATGGCTAGCACTACAGCTTGTACCTTGTGGACTCCGATCAGCTGAAAATATATCTAACACCGTGTACTATGCATGACACGGGCATATACGATAATACGTAATGACGTTATATACGGTAAGCTGTACCAATTACATTATCGGCACAACATTACAAAGCAATAAACAGGTTCAGAAGTAAATCTACCTGTGTCCAATCAGAATCCCACCGTACTAAACGTTTCTTAAAATTGCAACTTTATATTGATAATATAAATCTCTTGCTAAGACACAAACAAGAAACGAACATATTAGCATTATACTACGTAAGCCGAAGCCGAAGCTACATAGATAATATACAAAAATAAACGTAGTAGTACAATAGTTATTACTTATAATATACATAAGAAATTAATAAATAACTCACATACCTCTACAGCTGAAGATGTGCAAGTCCTTAGGTAGACTGCTCACTGATAAGACGTTCCGTAAGGTAAAGATTTTAGTCTTACAGTGAGGCATTTATTCACAGACGATGCAACCCTAAATCATCTGTGAGCTGGAAGTATTCGGTTCTTCCCATCGAAAGCACTTCGCACGTGCGGCATAGAATGAACCGAACTCACTGTTTCGAAATATTGTACAATATACATAAATCACCCTCGTGTATCGTTGTACACAAAAAACGAAAGCCAAGTACATGTATTTAATAAATAAAGGGATTTATAGCATTCTGTGACAACATGTTTCAGAGGAAAAGTGTCTACAGGAATGCACAAAAAGGTCCTGTATTGTGGTGGCTTGGGACAGAGCTGGGGACCTTTGAGAAGTAAGTGCAGTATACTTTCAACTTCATGCTAGAAATTTTATAAATGTATTTGATAAGTATAATGATGGTTTTAGTGAAAACCGTTTATATTTCCTCATAACAAATAAACAGACACACACATACACACACACACTCGCGCGCGCGCGCAATCCGAACCAAAATAATTCGGATATTTTAAATCTAAGGTAAATATCATGGCATACTCAAAGTATGTAGAAAAGGTCGAGAACTGTATCGTCAAAATGGCAGAATCGAAACACCAAGTGAGAACACGAGAGAGAGGGACAATAAAAATGCAAGCATTGAGCACCCATTGGGGAAGTTTCCATTAACTGTATACACGGAAAGGAAAATTCTACATATTGTTTTTTAGTAGATTGAAGGAAATGTTACTGTCACCAGCGACTTGTAACAATGTTTCCTCTTCTCAAGTGAAAAAAAAAACTATTACGTCTACTGCAGAAGCGTAGATACCCTTGATGCATTTTCGTTTGATGCATACGGATGCACTTTAAGAAAAATAAAATTGATCCGGCGCACGATTCCTTTTCCATTGTAGTCCGACAATGACTGTAGATATATATATTTATTTCTCGAAGCTAAGGCGTTGTTTCATTATTCTAAAAGGATATTTACTCTTTCTGTGCTTCTGGAACTGATCCATCATTGACTGCACTATTATATTTTCATAGGTTTCTATGTTGTACATTTAAGAAAGATATCAGTTATTAAATTTGAAAATCACTGCTTGCTCTCATGACAAAAAGAGAGTATATCACCGGTGCTGTTTCACAGCAGACAATTGTATGACTCATATGCTAAAACGAACACATTTAAAATGTTTAAATAAGCATTAAAATTCTTAACGTTTCCAAATGGATAATGGAATTTGCCCCTTTATCCCTTTATAATTTGAAAATTCTCTACCGGCCTTTACCGTCATGTTAGTCTGAAAATTATTTTCTGCTGGTCCGATTTTAGATCCTTGACATTGCATTAAATAGTTCAAACGCTGTAATATCGTAACATTTACATACATTTGTTTTATTGATGTTAGATTCAAGACGAATGTACAAAATGTCATAAGTTTCGCACGTTCATTACATTAGTAAGGTTATTATTCTATAAAAAATTAATATATTATAGGTGTTAACAAAACACTTCCTGGTAGTGTTAAAAAATGTATTGTTCTTCTTATTCGTTTCTTCCAGAGACGTATTATTGCAAACATGTTGACGAATACTGTAGCTTTGATGTTCATATCAATCGCTATCGGTGAGTAATAATTTGTCAAATATAGTTGGAAAACACACACGACGATGGTAAACAGAGCAGTGTTTTAGAGAATATATAATCTTTGTCTTGTACGTGCTCAGTTATATGCAATCGTAAATAACCTAATAGTACCTATAATTTTAGTATGAATTGAATTTAAAATTCATTGAATATCTAGTTAATTATCTGACGTCTTTGATAAGTTATGATGTGCTTATTTTGTATTTGCTTTTAAAGGAACTAATTCAGTGACCCTTGGCAGCGACTGTATTTACATCTGAAAAGGAGGACGCGATGCAACCAACAGATACGCCATTAATCATGTAATCTAATTTGAATTTTCATCAATTATTTAAAATTTGTTTCTGATCGATATAATAAAATGATTACTATTTGAACCAGTTGTCCATGGCAGCCAAGTTAGATAAATAAAGTTTTAAAAGCTCCCATGGGGTATTGAATCTACTTTGTTTGCCGTTACTGGACACTAGTGATTGATATGGACAACCTAGATATCGGCTTCCACAACCTTGTTCACTGACGGATTAAGTTCTTGATTCAGTCTATTTTATTATGTTCAATTATTTATTTTTTTTATTTAGAACAATTTTCATTCCAAGTATGCATAATTCGATTGCGGCAGAGACACTGGTTTTTAATGCAAATTATCCTAATAGTGTATACTCCATGTCACTACCTTAAAGAACAGGTCTAATTGTTGTTAAATTTAATATTGCTATAATAGAAGGAAAGCGTGACTAAACAAATGTGCTCTAAATTACCTAGCCATGTGTTTATTCGTTAGATAAACAGCCAGCTTTATTGCATCGATGCAGTTTGCGTACATGTGAAGGCATCCATTCGTTGTAGATCGTGACTGCTTAGTATCTCAATAATAATTGACAGAGCACTTTTTCTATGCAACTTGTAACATCAAACCCATGTCTCTGTGGTCCTTTCTTGATGAAAGATACATAAAAACTGCAAGGCATACTGCACCTATATGATTTTTAATTTTATTCAAAATATTCTTGCATTGTGATCATAATTAACACACTGCGAAAAATAGTCATTAAATTTACATTTTTAAAGCTTTCACTCTCTTTTGCTAAAGCAAATCTTGTCAAAAACGATAGAGGTATGTTGTAAAGGGAATTACAACTAAGAAGGTATTAGATGTCGATCTCGAAGTAGATTTATTTCCTTAATCCAAAAGCTAAACCGCTCCCGAATGTAAATATTAAGGTAACTATTATGTAACAGTACCAGTGCACTTAAAGCCATTATGCTAAGGCAGTCTAGCGACAAAACCAGTATAAACGGACAAATAAAGCTATTACGTAACATTTAATGCTGAAGTTGCCAGCGGCGATTAACCAAAGAAAGTTGGCAAACGGCCAGCGCAAACATGTTCCACCCTATCCCCACCATACACAAAGGAATCTTTATAAATGTAAATTTAGAAATTTTTATAAATGTAATTGATAAGAAGTTCAACATTTGTTTGTGAATTTGGTTACTTTTGATATATTTCACAGGAAGAATACTTGTATTAGCAATACTATTATTTATGTTCCAATTTGCAGCATATATGAGTGGAACAACTGTTTTGCTCATATCATCGATGATAAATGATATTGTTTTCTTAACACAATTATGGTAAATGATTCGTTTGAAATATAACAATATGTGTTATATTTCGATTTCTCCGCGCAGTTTATAAATTTACTGATTTGTGCATTTGATAGGAAATTTTGATTAGATATATATATATATATATATATATATATATATATATATATATATATATATATATATATATATATATATATATATATATACTTAATTCTAAAACACTTCTTTGATCTTTCAAGATATCGTAAGGTATTAGCACGTATAATGATGGTTTTAGTGACAAGCGATTTGTATTTCCTCAGAACACACACACACACACACACACACACACACACACACACACACACACACACACACACACACACACATGCAAGCGGAACCAAAATAATGCGGATATTTTAATTTATGTAAATATCATGCCATACTCAGCCTTTTTAGAAAAGGTGGAGAATAGTATCGGGATAATGGCAGAATCGAAACAGAAAGCGAGAACACGAGAAAGAGGGACAATAAAATAAAAATATAAGCATTCCACACCGATTGGCGATGTTTCCATTAACTGTATACACTGAAAGGACATTTCTACATGTTTTAGTGGATTGAAGGAAATGTTACTGTCACCAGCGACTTATAACAATGTTTCCACTTCCCAAGTGAAAAAAAAAACAAACTATTACGTCTGCTGAAGAAGCTTATATAACCTTGATGCGTTTTCGTTTGATACATATGGATGCACTTTCAGAATAAATTAAATTTATCCGAGCGCATTATTCCTTTTTCATTGAAGTCGGACAATCACTGTGCACATATATTTTCTACTCGAAGCTAACGCGTTCTTTTTCTACACATCTGTTGTATCCCTTCTTTCTATGTTTTTCTCCCAATTGCTTCTCCTCTTCCTTTCTCCAAATTCCTTAACCTCGTCCTCCTCAACTTTTTCTAGACACCTTCTCCTTCTCCTCCATTTTCTCTCCAGACTCCTTCTCCTCCTCTTCCACCTTCTCTCCCACGACTACTCTTCTGTCGACATCGACTGTCTCGGCTACAGTCTCAATTTCGTCTCCAACTCTTGAAGACTTGGGACCCAATGGAACCGGAAGTTCCCTGTCCCCTAAAAACCTTCCTGTGAAAACACAAGGATGGTACAATCTTTTTCCTAAGCCCTCTCATCTTGCACTACACACAGCCTATCATCAGATAACAGCTATTAAATTGCTTTGGTCACGCATTCGTTCACATCGAGATACCCATCCGTTCTTGTATGGTAAAACAAACGTCATAATACAGCACGGTATCAATTACTTCTTATACATACATCAACATGTCATCAATGGTTATATTCATTACTGTAATGGGAAATCAACATACCAGCAATGGTTATATTTATTATAGTAATGGAAAATCAACATATCATTAAGACTTAGCGATCTTATTATTCAACTTGGTTAATTTTATAGATCGTTAAGTATGAATCTAAGCGCTAATTCCTGTATTCATATGTCAGTAAGTGAAAAGTTACGCAATAAAAGGCGTAAATTTCAGTAATAAGTAACCAAAAATATATTTTATTGTTCGTACAAATGTAAAATTATCACGATGCATAAATTATACTGTAGCGACTAGGGTTAAGTTATTCCTATGGAATAAACAAATGCACACAGAAAAGTCCAAAGTTAGAGGGTTCTAAACACATTTTCTAAATACGTTTAGTTAAACATCTTTAACTCAATTTCTCCTTTCTAGTATTCTTCAAATTCTCTTCGGGGAAATACATGTCTGTTCTTTTGTCCAAGAAACAAATGCTAATTTCAATCAAATGTGCGCATGTTTCGATGATCATGTGGCTGAACGATCTGAATACAGGGTCTTCGAATTTCAAATACCCACTGACAATTGTTTAGTATTATAGATCGATAAATCGATGCACGATTAAAATAGCTGAAAATATTTAGGATAACTAAATCATTAGCAAGTCCGAAAAGAATGGTTTACGTAGGACATGCTTGGAGATGTGTCTAAGTTTCGTTTTTTGATTGGTTAATTGAACAGCGTAATTGAGAAGTGGCGAAAGTAAATTATAATTTCCATTTACAACGTCAAATGTACAGATAATGGATTTGGCTCTTGTAATTTAAGAGTAGGTTTATACTGAGTCGGTACAATACATATGTTTGGAGGGGAAATGGGGTTTGCGTAGGCTATTATCTACAGTTCCTTGAACTAGTCCCCGTGGCTAGTTGAACAAAAAGATATAAATAGGTTGATAAAAAAGATTAGCCGTCTGTGAGTATTGATTTATCACTGGATTGGATTGAGAAAAGGGACTTAATTGCGTAGGTTGCATTACGTAGGTAATGTTGCATAATGGCTAACTCTTTCTATTAAATTTGGACAACTTGGTGATAAAGATCTGACGTGTTTGTACCCGTGACTTGAATGGAGAGTGAGCGTAGTTTAAATTTCTGCTCTTGCGTATGAAAGACAACCAGGCCATTTATTAACACGCGTGATTTAAATCTTTGGACATAACAGGGCTGTAGCGCACATATAAAGAGAATACTTCGATAAAGGAAGCAAACGTGATAATTTAACGTTCATGTCTTTTAAGAGCCTTTCTCGCAGCAATGGTTTCTATCTGAATACACAATTTGGCTTTTGTCATTATGGCTTTAAATTTGGATTGATTCGTTTTGCATATGATTCATTTTTGCACGAAATAAATTAAAGATGGGAGAGCCCAAATCGTATGATCATAATTTAGAGAACATTATTACAATATGGTCAGGAATATTCTTGTAGCACATTTAACTTTAATTAGTGGATATAGCATTTGAAAGAGCAATGTAAATAAATGCATTTTATACATATTTTATTTAAATAGCTGTTTGACAAAGGTTATGTAGGGATTGGTTAGTGGGTTGACTCGGTATATTGCTGATAATTCTTATGCAAAATAATTGATTATTGACCTTTTTATTTATAATCGCTATGGTCTGGATTATTTCACTTCTCTAGGAAAATTTGCATGCAAAAGCAGGAGTCCAAAAGTTAAAATGTACACGTACATTCGGTACTATCTGAGCAAACAAAGTAAGTGAAATTTTCGTGCAAATATATAACTTATTGAAAAGCTCTGAAATTATATTTGCATAGAGTAGATTGTAAACCTATTACAGACTCAATAGAGCCAAGTAGAGCTAAGTAGTAAAGGAGTAAAAACAATATTTGCTGTAAGCCATATATCGGTACATTGCAAAATACTCAATAGTGAATTGATAATATTGCTTTGTTATTTATTTTAATGGGTAACATCTTTCACTTTCTATTCAAAATAATTTTACTTTTATTTCTACTTAAATTTTGGAACAGGGGAAGAGGGTCAAATTCTGTCTCTTTGTATTGACACCTTTTTTACATTGTTGACAGTTTCATTCAAACCTGGAGTAAAAAGGTTTCTTTCTTTTGACCATTTTATTCGACCGTCTGCATAATATTTCAGTTCAGTCTATGTTAGCACTGGATGCATGCAAAAGAAAGCTCTAGGCAGATATATATCCCAACATCGACGACAAAGGTCTGCAGTTATAAATAACTAAATGGAGCATTTCTTTGATATCAATTTAAAATCACCCATAAAAAGAAGTAAATAATTCATTATATATGCAACAATGTATTGCAAGAATGCCGTTTGTGAGAGATGGTATTTCAGCTGTTATAAGCAATACCAGTCTGTAAGTACTTGTATCTGTGTCTAGGTAATGATGATGATGAGAGAGAGAGCCAGTCAGACAGACAGACAGACAGAGAGAGAGGATGCAGAGAGCAACTTAGATTGTGTTATGTTTGTTTCTTTAAAGATTGTATTGTTTTGTTTTGTTTTCTTTCATTTTGAATACGGTAGTGATAATTGGCTTTTGTGTTCATGATCGTTGAGAGAAAAATAGATGATTACTTTTCCCAAATGTGTTGCTATGTGTGCAAAATATTTTGGCGATATTGTTTTATTTCGACTTGCAAAATCTATATCACTGTCTCTCTCGTGGATGCGCGCGGAAATATTAAAACTTTGTTCCGTTATAGATGCTAACTACCTGATAATGAAATCACGACTGGTTACATTATTTGACTTCCTTTTTAGGGAATGAAATAGACTATTAAGATTTACTTGCTCTTGGAGTTTGGATCAATGTTTTTACACGTAAGAACCTAATTTGCATTTTATTGCAGGTAATTCCCTATTTTATCCCCAAATATGTCACATAAATTATCATCAATTATTTAAAATTTGTTTCTGACCGATATGTTAAAATGATTACTATATGAGCCAGTTGTCCATGGCAGCCAAGTTAGATAAATAAAGTTTTGAAAGCTCCCTTTGTGTATTGAATCTGCTTTGTTTGCTGCAACTGGTCACTACTGGCTGATATGGACAATCTATATATTGGCTCCCACAAACTTGTTCACTGACGAATTAAGTTCTTTTTTCAGTCTTTTTTGTTATTTTACATTTATCTTCTTTCATTTTGAATAATTTTTCATTCCAAGCATTGCATAATTCGACTGCGGCAGAGACACTGGTTTTTAATGCATATTATCCTAATATTGTATACTCCACGTCACTACCTTAAAGAACAGGACTCGTTGTTGTTGAATTTAATATTGCTATAATAGGAGGATAGCGTGACTAAACAAACAGTACGCTAAATTACCTAGCCATGTGTTGATTCCTTAGATAAACATCCAGCTTTATTGCATAATGCAGTTTGCGTACATGTGAAGACATGCATTCGTTGTAGAGCGAGACAGCTTTCTATCTCAATAACATCTGAAGGATTACTTTTTCCTTGCAATTTTTATCATCAAGACTATGTCTCTGAGGTCCTTTCTTGATGAAAGATACATAGAAACTACAAAGCATACTGCACCTATATGATTTTTAATTTTATTCAAAATATTCTTGCATTGTAATCACTGAGACAAATAGTCATCGAATTTATATTTTTAAAGCTTTCACTCTCTTTTCCCACAGCAACTCTTGTAAAAAAAACCGATAAAGGTATGTTGTAAAGGGAATTACAACTAAGAACGTATTAGATGTCGATCTCGAAGTAGATTTATTTTTGCTCCAAAAGATAAACCGCTCCCGATTGTAAATATTAAGGCAACTATTATGCAACAGTAACAGTGCACTTAAAGACATTATGCTAAGGTAGTCTAGCGACAAAACCAGTATAAACGGACAAATAAAGTTATTACGTAACAGTTAATGCTGAAGTTGCCAGCGGCGATTAACCAAAGAAAGTTGGCAAACGGCCAGCGCAAACACCTTCCACCCCATCTCCACCATACACAAAGGAATCGTAAACGTCATTGTACTGAATGTCATGAAACCATCCCCAAAAATGCAAGAAATGATGTCATTTGTTCAACATTGTAGGTAGTAATGGCATATGTTAAGTTTTTGTACAATCCATCCGGGTAATTCAACCGTAAAACCCAGTTTAAAAAGGTACTGTATTGTGCTGGCTTTGGACAGAGCTGGGAACTTTTGACAGGTAAGTGCAGTATACTTTCAACTTCATGATAAAAAATTTTATAAATGTAATTGATAAGAAGTTCAACATTTGTTTGTGAATTTGGATACTTCTTGTATATTTCACAGGAAGAATACTTTAATTAGCAATACTATTATTTATGTTCCAATTGGTAACATAGATGAGTGGAACAACTGTTTTGCTCATATCATCAATGATAAATGATATTGTTTTCTTAACAGAATTATGGTAAATGATTCGTATGCAATAAAACTATATGTGCTATATTAAGATTTCTTCGCGGAGTGTACTAAATTTTCTAATTTGTGCATTTGATATAAAATATTGATTGTGTATATATATATATATATATATATATATATATATATATATATATATATATATATATATATATATATATATATATATATATACCGCTTTCTAAAACACTTCTTTCATCTTACAAGATATCGTAATGTATATGCACGTATAATGATGGTTTTAGTGACAAGCGATTTGTATTTCCTCAGAACACACACACACACACACACACACACACACACACACACACATACACACACACATAAGCAAGCGCAACCAAAATAATGCGGATATTTTAAATCTATGGTAAATATCATGCCATACTCAACATTTTTAGAAAAGGTCGAGAATTGTGCAGAATCGAAATACCAAGCACGAACATGAGATAGTTGGATAATAAAATAAAAATATAACCATTCCCCACCGATTAGTGACGTTTCCATCAACTGTATACACTGAAAAGACAATTGTACATGTTTTAGTTAATTGAAGGAAATGTAACTCTCTCAACAGCGACTTGTAACAATGTTTCCACTTCCCAAGTGGAAAAAAAACTATTACGAACGTCTATTGCAGAAGCGTAGATACTCTTGATGCGTTTTCGTTTGATACATATAGATGCACTTTCAGAATAAATTAAATTTATCCGGGCTCATTATTCCTTTTTCATTGAAGTCGGACAATGACTGTACATATATATTTTCTTCTCGAAGCTAATGTCGTTGTGTTATTATTCACAAAGGAAATTTGCTCTTTCTGTGCTTCTGGAGCTGATCCATCATTGACTGCGCTATTATATTTTCATAGGTTTCTACGCTGTACATTTAAGAAAGATATTAGTTATTAAATTTGAAGATCACTGCTTGCACTCATGAAAATAAAGTAGGACATCACCAGTATTGTTTGACAGCAGACAATATTATGGCTCATATGTTAAATTGAACCACATTCAAAACGTTTAAATAAGTATTAAAATTCTTAACGTTTGCAAATGGACCATGGAATTTGTCCCTTTACAGTTTGAAAATAGTCTACTAGCCTTTACTGTCATGTTAACCAGAAAATTATTTTCAACTCGTTCGATTTTAGATCCTCGACAGTGCATTAAATAGTTCAAACGCTGTAATATCGTACCAATTACATACATTTGTTTCATTGATGTTAGATTCAAGACGAAATCACTAAATGTCAGAAGTTACATACGTTCATTACAATGATAAGGTTATTATTGTATAAAAATATAATATATTATACGTGTAAGCAAAACATATCCTTGTGGATTATTGCTCTTCTTATTCTTTTCTTCCACAGACTAATTTTATTGCAAACATGTTGAAGAATACTGTAGCTTTGATGTTCATAACAATCGCTATCGGTGAGTAACAGTTATTCAAATATATTTGCAAAATACACACGACGATAGTAAATAGAAGTGTTTTACAGAATATATTATCTTTGTCTTGTACATGCTCAGTTATATCCAGTCGTAAATAACCTAATAGTAGATATTAATTTTAGTATGAATTGAATTTAAAATTCATTGAATATCTAGTTAATTATTTTGGCGTCTTTGATACGTTATGATATGATTATTTTGCATTTGTCTTTAAAGGAACTCATTCAGTGACCTATGGCAGCCCACTACCCATTTTATCTACAGCTGAAAGTGAAGAAGTTATACAATCAAAAGATGCACTATTAATGCCGTCCTCTGAGAGAGAATCAACAGTTGATGTTGATGCAGATTACAATTCTGATGAAGAGGATGAGGTAGAGGCAGTGCAGGCAACAGATGTACCATTCAGCCCGTCATCTGAGATAGCATCAACAGTGGAAACTCCATCTGTAACAACTGCTGTTGATGGAGACAGCGATTCTGATGGAAATGAAGAGGTAGAGGCAGTGCAGGCAACAGATGTACCAATGAGCCAGTCCGTTGAGGGAGCATCAACAATGTCATCACCATCCTTAGCAACTGATGTTGCTGGAGATTACGATTCTGATGAAGAGGAAGAGGTAGAGGCAGTGATGAATAAAACATTCAAGACCTTTGAAAGCTAAAGTCTCAGCACTAAATTCTAATGATAGAAGAAGATCGATTTTTGTCATTAACTGTATAATACTATTTTACCTCACACTGACAATGATTGATGTCACGCACGTAAGAAATTAACACTGGTGGCGACTTGTATGATCTTAATTTCTACATAATTATTGCAATAAGGCCTGTAAGAAACTTGTAGTACATCTAACCTCGATTATAGGGTGGGGCATCTGGAAGAGCAATGTAAATAAATAGCTTTTATGTATATTTTATTTCAATGTTTCTTCAACATATCGTACATGGGGTAGGCACAAGGAAGCGAACCAGTTTCTTGCACTTGCTTGTTTTATCCTTCTGTGACGTGCTCCGGATACAATATAATAATTGTATGAGATATACAGCTTTTCCAAAGCCCAAGCTTAGGAATATTAATAATATGAAAATTATTTTTATGATCTTTATGATTTGGAATTGTTACTTCTCAAGGAGACTTTTCATCCCGAACCAGAAGTCCAAAAGTAATAAGGAAAAGAATATAATCAAGCATTAACACGTTATAGCATATAAGTTTACAAATGTACCACCACCCACAACACACGTACACAAGTGAGCGTGGTACGATCTAACTAATGGTAGAAAGTAAAATTTGCGTAACAACATGTATTCTATTGAAAGCGTTCAACATTATGTTCCCACAGAGTAGCGTTTAAGCCTCTTACTGATTCCCTAAGGCTCAGTTGTAAAGAGGAAAAACATTTTGTACTGGAAGCCGTATATCAGTACATTAGTAAGGCTCAATAGTGACCATAAAATCCTATGATGTTGTTAGTTTGATGGTAGTAACTTTCGTTTTCAGTCAAATTAGCAATTTTTTTGACACTTAAATGTCTTAACCTGGCGATAGAGCCCACCTGTATTGAAAGAAAACCTATTTTTTTAATTTGGAGCTTCTATTTCCTTGTTTGTAGGAAACATTTAATGCATAGAAAAATGTGAAAGGAATACATATTTGTCATAAATGTGATTGAAAACAAAGACATTAAACACAGTTGATGTGTCTGAATGTTAATTAAAGGCGATGTTATTTTAGTGAAGGAAGGCGTAGGAAGAATGCTAGAAAACGGGTATGCAATAACAAGGATTGCACATAGTGTTACATTTATCATGTCCCTCCATTAGAAAATCTTAAATTGTAGCAGACACGAGAACATGAAACGTTGTTAAAAAAGACTATCTGTTCCTCCGTGTGTAGATTAGTCTACAAATTTAAATAAATAAAAGTAAGTCACTGAGGCCTGCATACGTAGTACTGCTAAAGGTGACTACACTAGAATACAGTCACAACTACACAGACAAGATTCAGGTCATTAAGCTATGTGCAGAAACGTATCGTTATCACCGCAGCTTAAAATGTTGCTAAGTATCGTCGACTGATAATTTAATATAATCGCAACCATCAAATTTTATGACTTTACCTACCATAGTATATTAAATATTTAGATGATTGTGAAATACATTGTAACTGCTGAGGATGCAATATAGGTCACTGTAGCCCACGTTGGCAAGTTGCATGCACAAATGGCATTAATTTAAACAAAGTCATCACGTTTGCTGGCAATGCATGAAGCGGTGGCAGAAACGGAAAGAAAATACGAATCCTAACATGGACGACAAGAGTAGAATTGAATATTTATTAACGGCTCTAAGGGGTTTCCTATTCGTCCACAACTTAGATTCTTTGTTTTCGGACATTCACTACGCTTTAGCGTACCAAATTGGAGATAATCATCTATTGGACTTGATAGGTGGTTCTATCACAGAATAAAACTAGAAGACTTAACTAATATTTGAACATAACGATTTTAGGATTCGAGAGGGAACAACGAATTTCTGACGAATGCAAATGTTCACATTTTTGATTATATGGACTTTAAACTGGACGAACTTGTCAATAAAACTAATATAACACAAGAAATGCAAATACAAGCGTTATCGATAAAGTTACAGTTTTCCTACCTCTTCCGAAGTGACATTATCTCGTAAAGAACATAAAGGTGAAGGATTGCCAAAATAGACGCACGAAGACGCTGGTTAATGTCCATAAATAATTTCTAAAATAAGTTGAAGAATTTACAGAAAGTCTTTGTATCACGCTATTTAATCTTTTGTTACGATGAGTGTATCAGTTTATCTAGCAGTAATATTTGGAATATTCATAGCTTTGATATTGAAAAGAAAACTTTCCCTATCAACGAAGCCTTTCGTATATTAGATAAATATTTGGCAGTGAACACAGGTCTTGAAGATGTTCATATTTTCAGTAACTGTTCGGAAAGCGACACTGCGTTATGCTAGAGATGGAAGTCTCCTCAGGAAACCACTCTGAGTGATAGAGTAATTAGGAATACAGTACGTATTTTCTAAATAGTGAAAACACGAGTCTCTAATTATATAGCATACAATTTTAATATCAAATCTCTTATAACTTCGTATCTGACGGCAACTTCAATAAAGTGTCTCAGTCTGTTACGTACTCGAATCAACGATCTATATTTTATACGTGGCATTTTCCAGCTGTCCCTTTGGAGTTACAGTTATCACTTAAATTCCAAATGATCATAAATCGAAACGTATAGACTATTCTGAATGAATGTGATGTGTCAGCAGCCTTGAAAGTGCTAATTCGACAATGGTCATGATATATAAATATGATATGATCCTGAATGTCACTGAATAAATCGCAATAATTTCCAAATGGTGCTTTAGTCCTAAAGTCAAGAAGCACCTTGTAGTTTCAAGGATTACCTTAAATACAGAAATCTTCAATCTCATTTCCAGCACATTCTAAGTTGTAAACAAGGTTAGGTCTCTGAAATGAAAACATGACAAAGATTAAGTGGACCAGGAATTTACAAGAGGAAAATTAATGTCCTGATCTCGATTCCAAGTAACATCTTTGCAAAATTCATCTTAACGTTTAGTTTAACTCATGGACACAAGTTAGCTTGTAATATGTTGTTAGAACCGTGAAATGTATATATGACATAAGTAGGACTTTAAAGAATGATCTTGATGTCAATATTGATAAATGTTTTCGTTTACAGTGTTACAACATTTTGCAGAGCGAAATGCGAAATGCACATATCATCTACTGACTCCCATCGTACTGAAGTTTCCATCTGCACGCGTTATGGAGAGAGAGATGGGGAAAGGCTGGAGGGAGGGTGACAGAAAATGAGAGATGGTATGAGAGATCTTTAATTGTTCATGTAAACTTGGCATTATTATGTACAAAGCCGTTTAGTATTGACACCTTTCTCACAATGTTCACAGTTTCATTATATATTGTTTAGTTCTTTTGACAATTTTACTTGTCATTCTAAATAATTTTGCCAATTCTATTTATGTTAGCATTGGATAAATGAAGAAGAAATGTAGGAGGAGAAATCTATCCCATCATTACTGGCACAGTTCTGGAGTTATATACAACCAAATGGAAAAATCCTTAGCTTTAGTAAAAATCACCCATACAAGCCATCAAACCATTAGTTGTATATATAAATTTACATTGCCAAGACAACAGTTGTCAGATGTGGTATTTCAATTGTTATAAGCAAAACCAATATCCATGTACTTGTATATGTGTCTGGGTAATCAAGAGAGAGAGAGAGAGAGAGAGATGAGGTTTGTTTGTGATAAGTTGGTCGAATGGATGGTGAGCTTAAATCAAATTACTGCTCTTGCGTTAAAAGACAACGAGTCCATTTGATAACGCGAGTGATGTAAATCGATAGAATATTATTCAGCCGTAGAACACGTATATCTGGAATATTAGATAATGAAAGCAAACGTGATTAATTGACATTCACATATTTTAAGAGCCTTATTCTCAGCAAGTGTTTCTAACGGTAAACACAGTTCGACTTTTGTCATTATGGCTACAAATGTGTCTTGATTCACATTGAATATAATTTCATTGATTTTTGACGAAATCAATTAAAGATGGGAGAGACCGAATCATATGATCTTATTTTATAGAACATTATTACAATATGGCCAGGAATATTCTTGTAGAACATTTAACTTGTAATTAGCGGGTCGGGCTTTTGTAAGAGCAATGCTAATTAAATACCTTTTGTGCATAGTTTACTTCAACGTTTCCTTAACAAAACTTATGTAGGGTTAAGTTAGGGATAAGGGACCGACCCAGTTTCTTTCGTTAACATGTTTCATCTTACTACTGCGCTTTCTGAATACAAAATATAAGATTTGTGAGAGACATACAGCGATTAAAAAGGCCGAGATTGTTTATGTTACTCATACATCGTATGAAATCTAATAAAACGGTGACGTTATTACTTATGATCTACATGGTTAGAAATTTGTACCTATGTAGGTGAATTTGCATCCAAGCAGACCGAATGTGAGAATAAGAAAAGATATAACCGAACATTATTACCTACTAGCTTCTACGTTTCTGAACATGCCCCCCATCCCCAAACACGTCCATGTAACTTTGGTACTATCTAAGGAAGCAATGAAAGTAAGTATTACGTGGGAATATATAACGTAGTGAAATCCTTTGACATTATCTTTGCAAAGAGTAGATTGTAAGCCTATTACTGACTCCCGATAACTTTGTAGTGAAGGAGTAACCTTTTTATTTAGGAGTTTAGTTTTTTCGTCGTTAAAAACCCAGAACGATAGGTTTATTATGTTCTAAATTCAGTCGACCTGCAATATGTGGAAACGGTAGCTGGTATAACACCAGACTTTATTGTTCAGAAACGAAACTTTGAACAGACGGATCAACGATCAGACATCATAATGGGATATGTTATGCCATATGACGGACGTATACATACAATTAACATGGAATAAAGAAAGCGTACATGCGTATCTACCTGCTAAGGGAAATTCAACAAAATGTTGTGGTAACTAAAACTGTGACCATATGAACTACCACCCGAGATAAGAATTTCTTTATCTTTCAGCCCGTTCAACAATAATATTAACTAATTATTTCTTCCCAAAGACAACACGTTTCTGGAATAATTTACTTTCTGACATCAAAGCAAAGACTGAAAACGTGAAACACTTAGAATGAACCTACTTTCAGTCACCTGGATATCATTTATTTGAATATGTTCAATACTTTTCATACCCTACATATTCTTTGCGAACATACTGATAACTGTCTCCATATTTTCTTGCAGTCCTAACCCATGTGTGATTGTTGGAAGTACGAAGCAATCGATGAAGCTGCAGCCTTCTTCTGTTTAGACAAGATTTGGAATGAAATGCAGAAATAAATACATTTATGTATGTTACGTAAATTAGATGATTCTCTGCGCTGCATAAGACTTTAACCTATTTCAAACCTATTGGTGTGTATATTTAATTGTGTGCTTAACTTTTGTATTGATTTTAAGTTGTACTTTAGATAATGTAAACAGCATATTTACATAGCTAACGTTTGTTAATTTTACTAATTATGGTTTTATGAAAATAGAATGTATAGAAAAACGTTTGACAATCGAAATGGAAATACAGTTGGAATGAGTCACATATGGGTCAAGTGAAAATGTGTATAAACTAAAAACACTTAATTGCTGTCTTACGTCAGTCTGTGGGAATCCATTTTGATTACAAGTTACCAATGCGTTGAGATGTAATTCGAGAGGAATTGTTTCTTCAAAAAATTCATTGAAATTTCTAAAGTGCTCATTCATTTTTCGGTTATTACAACTCATGCACTGTTGGACAAATACACCTCTTTTGGATTATTGTAAACTCATACAAAAACATTCTTGATAGTATCATTGTTCTTTATCAGGCTATACAGTTCAATTGGAATTGATTCGGAACAGTTTATACGTTTGTACATGTGATATTACATTTATGATTTTTTGTGATTTAATTCACAATACTGTAAATGTCTTTTGAATTTTCACCTTGTTTTGTAAAGGAATAAATTACTTGTTGATTTTACTTAAATTGCTGGTTTCACTCTTTTCTGTTACATACTTTAAAACCAACAG
>JAECUM010036052.1:0-21855 GCA_016617855.1 Megalonaias nervosa
TGTATGATATATTATATATATATATATATATATATATATATATATATATATATATATATATATATAGCCAAAATCTAATATGGTCATGAGCTAAACATAAAAACTTAACCAAAGCCAGTAAAAGATGAAATATGGGTCGCAATGAGCTTCTTGTGTTGTGACGAGATATTAACAGAAATGTATATCACCATCAATTTCATGACTAAAGTAGGGACAGTGCCTGAAAAATGTACAACACTTCATTTAAATCATGCCAATAAAGCACAGAATATTGGATATAATGACCTATTTCTGCAATAAGGCATAGTACTCATCAAAATGCATAACCTGACCAAGTTTCATGATTCTGGGTAGAAGCTTCTATACATGGTGAAATGTCTATATGGTTCTGAGCTAAATCAAAACACTAAATCTAAGCCAGTAAAATAAGAAATGTAGGTCACAGACTTTCTTTTGTTGTAGGGGTGTTGTACCAACATATAGACATACAATTGTTGTAGGGGTGTTGTACTACTAACAGATAGACATACAATCATTTATATTGATGATTCTATCACAAACAGTGCTTAAGAAATAAAATAAACTTGAAAAATAAAATGGAAATAAAGTCAATAATACATGAAACACTGGTCATAGTTACTTACTTCTGTGATAAGGCTGTAGTACTCACTAAGAAGCATCTTTACCAATTATAGAATGTGCAAAATACCTTTGTAGTCATGAACACAACAAAAGAAGTTGCAAATAAGGCACATGCAAAGTTAGTCCCCTTAGCCCACTTTTCAGGGTATAGATTCTATGAAACCCACTCCAAAATGTTGCTTGAGACTTAGGATAAATGGTTGAGATGCAGTGAGAATGTAAACATGGACATGTCTTATGTTCTGATTCTGGCATTGTGGATGTATAATAGTTCTCCTCTTCATCATAGAGGCAAGCTAAAAGGAATTTATAAAATACTGTTTAAGGATCAGAAATTACTCTTATTTTGCTACTTACAGTACCACCAGGTCTTCCGGGTTCTCCTGCGAGGCCTGGGGGACCTGGTTCGCCTGGCACGCCAGATTCACCTGGGGGTCCTTGCAGGCCTGGAGGACCCTACATTTTATTTAGAAAAATAAAAAACTTATTACAGTGCAATTTCTTTTACTTTTCATACAGTCGTATGTTGGACAGAAAAATGACAACCAATTAATTTTTTCTTGAAGAAAAATAGATCAATATTTATGAGCTACAAAAATGAACCTTTTCAGAAGAATCTTGAATAAATTTGAAAGAGTTTTTGAAAACTTTCTTATAAAGTATTTAATAGGTTGTCAGCAGCCAAAAATAAATCACAGTAACAATAAATGGACCCAACTCTGTAATCTATTTCAGAACTATCGAGTATTCTAAATTTCAGCAACTCACCCCTCCAAACTTTAAATTTTACCAATGGATAAAATGTTTCCCCATATGATGGCCCCAGGACCCATTCCCAATCATCCAAACAAAAGTCAATTTCTCACTCAGTTTAAACACAAGAAATTGGTTATTTATCATGGATGATCCAAGTAGTAGACACGAGTTTTTATTTTGACCCTGTAATTTTAACTAAATTAAAAATCATACAAATGTGTCAATAAATATCACAGTAGCTATCACAAGACTACAAAACTGAAAACATTAAAGCCAGGTTCTTAAAAAACAGCACACCCTTGCTACAACACCCTTCATTATAACACCATTCTTTTTCAAAGTTAGGTAGGGTCATGGATCCCATTTTATTATGCAACCCTAAAATTAGATTTAGAATGTATAAAGCAGTATCGTTATAATGCAGTATAATCAATGGCTGCCATGGATGGTGTTATAATAAGGGAATGCTATATCAGATTAAATATTCATTTTTCAAACAGTTATGACTATCTTCTTTAATGATAAATCAAGAATGTTCCACGCAACAAAGCAGAAGTAAAAAAATGACTTTTGAGAAATTCTGTTTTGGCACTTGGAATAATAGATTGACTTGTTCATTTGCTGTTGTACATCATAAACTTATGAAATGTCTTGCATGGGTAACTTTTAAAAGATATTTGTCCATACATGGAATATTTTCTAGGCACCAATGAGGAAGGACAAAATACTCTATATTACCCGATTTTTCCAAGCGTTAAATGTTAATAAATGGGTCAAGAAAGCTATCTTCATAAAAATACTTTTGCTAAAAGTTGATACGATAAAGTATTCAGCACCAGTTACCCTTTAAACTTCTATGACCCTGATGTGCAGGATCAACAATATTCCTGAAAATAATTGATATTATAATACTGCACTTTACAGAACTCAAGACTGAGAGAATATAATTAGTTTTAAAGAGTTATTCCATCTATATTTGATCCAAAATTCAAAACTTGTCAAAATTATCAGTTCTCAAGGATTACATTCCTCAGATGTAAATTTTTAATTTCATATGACATTTTGACACAGAATGTGGACTGGTCCTATGACAAAGCCATTTATATTTTATTTACACGGAAGTAACTTTAAATATTTTTGAGCTGCAACTTCTTAAAATGATTATTAACATTAATTAACTCTAATTGACCTTACCTTGATTAAAATGATTATTAATTAACTCTAATTGGCCTTACCTGGAAACCTGGTGCTCCTACAGGTCCTACTGGTCCACGTCCTCCTTGCTCACCCTGAAGAGGAAAGCAGTTAACTATACATATATCGGATAAAACATTTGGGCCTGTTCTATAACAATTTTTCTTAGCAAGCTTTTAGTTATAAAACTTGATAGTCTACAACAGTACTGCAATTATTATTGTTATGTATATGTAATTTAATTACTTGTGTGTTAGTTTTAAATTCTTTTTTTAATTTTATTTTTATGATAACTTTATTCACTGGAGTTGACATTTTTTTTCCAGTAAATTTAGTTCAGTACTTTTTAGCCTGATTAAAACGCAATAGTGTTCCTACATTGTATTTTTAGCTGAACTAGTTCCTGACCTTGATTCAGAATTTGTAAACACAGAGTGAAAATCATTGGTTGTAATCAAGGTCATTCTTGGTTTGCATCAGCTCTTTTGTAAACAACCTTTTTTTATTTTTTTATTATTTAATCTTATAGAAAGATTTGTTCAGTACAATCGAACCTGTAAATAGCCTATGTGCTAATTGCCATATTATTTTACTGCGCTGTTTGAAATAAGTGACCATGTGACCCATCACATGGGTTGAAATTGCATTTTTAGTTGGGTTTAATACTCATATCTCAGTGATTTTAATTCAGTCATAGTTTACACCTTCAGAGCTCAAGGTGTTTTTAATGTTGATGCCAGTTTGATTTAAAATTCTTCTAGATTTTGGATTTAATAATTTATATTCCCTGGAAAATACCAGTGCTCATAAAAAATTCTTAGACAAAGACATTTAGTAGAAATTATTCGGAATTCTAAAGCCGGAATATTATTCTTGATTTATAAAATTCAACAAGGAACTGTTGACACAACAGCACACAACAGGTTATAGAGGACGTCATCGCCTTCCATCTTGGAACTTCATCGGGATTTGAACTCTGATTCAATTAGAACTTTTTAGTGATAGGACTTATATTTTTAAATTCTAGGATTAATTTTTGGATTATATTCACAAACCGTAAGTCCTTTTTCATATTTTTACCTTGTTTTCTAGGGAAATAAATTATTTTGTTAAATTTTACAAAGCTTGTTGGATTCAATTTTTTCTTTGTTATTTTGCACGAGCCTAGACACGTAACATTATAAAGTGAGAATCACTGAACTTGTAGAGTTTTCTTAATTTGCATAACTCTACTAGACTGTCAAGTTTTGATAACATGTTTGTACCTGAAGTAATGTGTCTACCTCTAGGTTTTGCACTTCAACCTGAGTTTATTGCTCAAAATGTTGAGTGAACACAGGGGCCTGATAGGCATAACTGGGGCTTTTTACTTACAAAAATATCTTTAAAACAAGAATACACAACACTGTCATTATGAAAGTTAATTTTTGTGTAATTAGTTACATGAGCAAATCATTATCTTATAACAAGTTAATAAGTACATTATTTTATGGGAAGTTAAATCAACAAATTTTTAATGCAAAATTTATACAGTTTTGAGGAGAATAAAATATTACAATTTACAGTAGATGAGGAAAATTTTACCTCAAGTCCTGCTGGCCCAGGAAGTCCCCTCTCTCCTGCTGGCCCGGGGTCTCCTGGGGGTCCTTGTGGTCCTTGTAGTCCAGGGACACCATCCCTCCCTGGGGTTCCCTTGAAACAAAAATGAAATAAGATATTTAAATAAAATATTTTTCAATCTGTTTGAATGAGATTCTTCCCACAATCTGAACATGAAACAAATCTGGACTTTTGTTTGTAAAATAAACATGTCCCAAATGCAACATACCAAACATTAACAAATTTAGAAAAACATGTCCCAAATGCAACATGCAGACTGACTGTATATACCAAACATTAACAAATTTAGAAAAACATGTCCCAAATGCCACATGCAGATTGACTGTATATACCAAACATTAACAAATTTAGAAAAACATGTCCCAAATGCAACATGCAGACTGACTGTATATACCAAACATTAACAAATTTAGAAAAACATGTCCCAAATGCAACATGCAGACTGACTGTATATACCAAACATAAACATGTCCCAAATGCCACATGCAGACTGACTGTATATACCAAACATTAACAAATTTAGAAAAACATGTCCCAAATGCAACATGCAGACTGACTGTATATACCAAACATTAACAAATTTAGAAAAACATGTCCCAAATGCAACATGCAGACTGACTGTATATACCAAACATTAACAAATTTAGAAAAACATGTCCCAAATGCCACATGCAGACTGACTGTATATACCAAACATTAACAAATTTAGAAAAACATGTCCCAAATGCCACATGCAGACTGACTGTATATACCAAACATTAACAAATTTAGAAAAACATGTCCCAAATGCAACATGCAGACTGACTGTATATACCAAACATTAACAAATTTAGAAAAACATGTCCCAAATGCCACATGCAGACTGACTGTATATACCAAACATTAACAAATTTAGAAAAACATGTCCCAAATGCCACATGCAGACTGACTGTATATACCAAACATTAACAAATTTAGAAAAACATGTCCCAAATGCCACATGCAGACTGACTGTATATACCAAACATAAACATGTCCCAAATGCCACATGCAGACTGACTGTATATACCAAACATGTCCCAAATGCCACATGCAGACTGACTGTATATACCAAACATTAACAAATTTAGAAAAATATGCCTAATGATACTTACAAGGTTTTGTAATAAAAATGCTCTAAATATTTACAACTTCACAAATGTATCACATATTTGAAACATATGTGCAACAGAAGGCTAACCAGGTCAACTACATGCCCACAATTTGTCAAGATAAGTGAGTTTTGGGCAATTTTGCTGATAAGTTTCTTGTGACAAACAGAAGAACATACAAGTTTAAATGGATGCAAGACAGGTAGTGACAGAACCAAGATGCCATGATACAAGTTTCAATTGTTAATGAGATGTGAAGTATAAATACAATTTTTAATCATGGGGAGATAACTCTAAAAGTCAATGATAAAGCTAATTCTTATATCAAACACAAAATCATTAACCGACACAAACACAATTTCATGAAAATACATCAGATGGTTCAGAAGATATTAACCTGAGATGATTGTAAAGGGTGGATCAACAGTTTGTAAAAAAAATATGGGATAACTCTAAAAGCATTATCTGACAGACTGCATTTACAGTAACATCCAATACAAAAGCGTACCAAGTTTCATGAAGACATCTGAAAGTGTTGAGATAAATAAAAATAAATAAAAGGTGTGAAAGATGTAAGGCCAAGATGGCTCACCCCTTCAAATTAATAATTTATGTAGGATAAAACATGTGAATTTTACTCACTCTTGACCCAGGTGGTCCCTGTTGGCCCTGAATTCCTGCCGGTCCTGGAATACCAGCAGGTCCCATTTCACCTGGACGGCCCTCATTTCCTCTTGGACCCTAAGGGACAAAATAAAATGTGCTTTATAATTGTTGTCAGTATATGTCATATAATACATGTGTAAATGCACAGCAAAATATCTTTTTTTGGTGTGTAATTGCCATATGACAATCTAAAATGTTTCATAGATTTATTCCATTTATTGATGACATGTTTCATAGATTTATTCCATTTATTGATGACATGTTTCACAGATTTATTCCATTTACTGATGACATGTTTAATAGATTTATTCTATTTTCTGAACATGTTTTATAGATTCCATTTATTAATGACATGTGAAGCATTTGTGGGATTTTTAACATTTCCTATTGATTCAATAGTCAAAATCAACAATCAGTTATTGTATTGATGTGCAATATTAATCTATATACCAGTTTATTACCAATCCAGCACTTTCAATCAATCATTTATTTATTCATTTATTTCATCATACATACATAACATGAATTTATTTATCCATTTCTTTTTACCATGACCACCTGATGTGAATTCAAAAAGGATAAAATAAAGTGATGATAAAAATACAGTTTTTCTGTTTCAATTTGATTCAAATGGAAATGGCCTTACATATAATATTTTTTAGCAAAAACCTTGAAAACAGTTTCTTATTCATGATGTATAATGTCTGTACAATGATCAAGAAAATGTAATCATACAAATGTCATGCATATTTAATTTATATTTTGTGCTTAACCTTTGTCCAGGACTGAGGGTAGAGTTTTATCTGACCTGACTTTTGTCATGTTTTTAAAGATATCTACTAAAATTTGAGTTCCACGCCTAACCTTGTTTAGAAGCTTAGAATGTTCTGGAAGGAACTTGTTGACAATTTGGTGGAATTTTCCATCAGAAATAGGGAATTCCAGAACAATCTACTGTGTTGCAGGTCAAGTGAGGTTTGTATATAAAGAGGTTTGGTAAACAGTTTCATATGAATATTTGGGAATCTATGATCATTGTTTGCAGTTGCATTCAGAAAAAATTCAAGATTTATTTATTTTAATTATTCATTAGAATTACAAAGTGCTCATTAACTTTTTGGACTAAAGCACTGCTTTGGGATTATTGAAAACCCATTTAAAGACATTTTGGATTACATCAATGTGGTACATCAGGACATTCAAGATTATTGGAATTCATTCAGAACATTCTATACTTTTGGACTGTGATTGGACATTTACAATAATTTGAGATTTAATTTACAATACTTTAAGTGTCTTTTGATTTTCACCTTATATTCTGGAGAAAAAATTATTTTGTTAGTCTTACTAAAATTGATGCTTTCACTTACTTTCTGTAACAGAGTTTAAGACCTAGAGTAATAACACAAAACACTACCTAACCCACATCAATACATCTAGTTGATTATTTTATCACATTCTTTTACAAAAAAGCCTATGTTAGTAACAAAACACCAAATACCAGGTACAACTGATGCATTTAAAACCAAAGTGTCCACTATAAAGAGGCCCAAGCAGATATGAGATCACTCACCTGCTGACATCTGCTTCATGTATTATACCATCAATAAATATGTGCACAGAGAAACTGGTTTTTTAAGATAAGTGGTCTCTCAAAGCAATGGTCTTTCAAAACAGGTTAAGCTGTATATTGGTATTAAACAAGCTCAGCCAATCAGATGCATCATCACCCAGAGATACTCCCAGGATTTTATCATAAGGGGGGATTTTCCCCTTGTCATAAAAATAAGGGGGGAAAGTAGAGAGGGAGGAGGAAATGGCCATAGTTCAATATTTACCTAACACTTCAATATCCATCTCTCTTTTTTCCTGCTCCACTCTCTAAGACCCCTACTGAAATCAAAATCTTTAAAAGACGTTTACGTCTAGTTGTATAAGCAATAATCTGTTGATTGTTTCTGAGCTTAATCTGTTCCTCATCTGTGTATTGATATTGTACCATGCTGAGATTTCCCTTTCAGTCTGCTGTTTGAAGTGGTGTATACATAACTGGCTTACCCAGCTGGAACAAGTTTGAAAACCATTCTGTTCTTTATGGCTGTTATGTACAAGTTTCCACAGCTCACATGTAAAGTTGTTTGAATACTTCTGCTCCAAAATGAGATTTTTCACTAACATAAGCTCTGCCAAAACAAAGTTTCACTTTCTTGAATTAGTACTTTACTGACTACTGTGCCAGATTTACTGTCCCATAATTGCTATATTAGGATTTTAATTCTATTAATGCCATAGTCTACTTGTTCAAATAGAGGTATTTTGATAAATTAAATATGATTACTTCTTAATTTAATTATTATATTCATTTTTATTGAATTTATCTTAACCTTTTTGCTAGGGCTATACAGTCTTGTAGCACATGATAACGCAAGGCTAAACTGTGACAAGAAAAGAAGCAAAAATTGCACTCTTCTTTGAAATTGTATTTTTTATTTGGTTTGTTTATCTGCCTTTTCTACATTTCATTTTGAAATACCACTGAAATGAAGGGTTGTCCAGCATTTCATCTGTTTTTGTAAATCCAAAACATTTGACTCATACTTAACACCATTTTCAAACCACTCAATGGCATCTCCATTAACACTTTCCCAGCTCCAATAATCTGATATACTTCCTAACTTTAAAATAAATTGCCTCTATTACTATGATCAGCCATTATTTGTCAAAAGAACTTGTCATCTAGAGATGAACAGTGGTGGGAATCAGCCATTTTGGGTCTTATAGATAGCCCATAATATAAACACACATTTGTTAAACTTCCTTGACGCAAGGTTCAAACTATGACAAAATGCTTGTTACAGTTCCCAATGTGCCAATGAAATTTAGTTTAATAATAATTTGTGTCAAACAGTTACAAAAATAACTCATCAACACAAGTGCTACTATATTTCTACCAGCTTGACTTATGCTGCGATAAGCACTTTAAATGTGATTGGTTAAATAAAATTGAATGCACAACTTGAACCTAATTTGTGGGAGTTCTCGAGCAACATTGATTTCCAAGTGTGCAAATTCATATGAAGTTTGCATTTCTGATCACCTCATTAATATGCATGAATCTCATTATCAAACTTGTCCAAGATCTTACTGGTATAAGCATATATTCCAAATTTGATCAAAATTAGATCATATATATTGCCTCTGGAATGGTAACAACCTCAGCCAATCAGATGCAAGATTACCTCATTAGCCAATCAGATGCATGAACACCTCATTAGCTGATCTCTTGCAAGATTACCTCATGAATATTTATGGATCTCACTCATTACTGAACTAGTCTAAGGTTCTCATGATCAACATCTGTATTCAAACTTTGATCAGACCAGAAATACAGACTCCAAAGTGGTAAAAAGCACTTGTTGACAGATGAATGACTGACGACCATGACTTTTGGCCAGGTAAGCCACAAACTGAAACCCCTCAGTGCCAGAATCCTTTCTGTCAAATTTGATACATTTTTGTTTAGCAGCTATTTAGAAGAAATCTTTACAAGTTTTTTTATTGTTACTAACAGCAGGCATATTTGATGGTAGATCAGTATAATTGGTATCATTCTGAAAAGCTTTGTACAAGAACGTTTAGTCATTAGGTCAAAATTCTGTAAAGCATGTTTTAAAGAAGTAGTTCGTAGTTTTTTCTATTTATAGCAATAACAGTCAAATGAATGGGAAATCAGCAATATTTGTATCAATTTGGAAGCCCTTCATCCCATGATGCTTTCTGCTTTCTGTCAAATTTGCTTAAATTCTGTTCAGCAATTTTTGCAAAGGCATTGTTTAAAAGATTTTATTTTTATGTAAGCGTGGCCACATTTGATGGAAAATTGGCAAGATTGTTCAAATCTGAAAGTTCATTATGCCAGAAGTGCTCTCAGCTAAGTTTGTTTAAAACTGATTGAGTAATTTTTGAAAAAAAATTAAAAATATTAATCATTGACAGACAATGGAAGAAGCCTTATGGATAAAGCATGAAAAAGCAGAACCATATCATCAGCTCAATTAATCTTCTGACCAGATAAGCTAAAAGAATTTTGATATTACACACGAGTGTTCTATATGTGAATCAAATAATCAACACATTTGTGAACATGAAAATATAAGTGTACTTACAGAGGGTCAAGATTTCCCATGATCCTATCCAAAACATCCAGGAACATGAAAATTTAAGTACATTTACTGAGGGGTCCAGATTTCCCATGATCCTATCCAACACATTCAGGAACATGAAAATATAAGTATATTTACTGGGGCTCCAGATTTCCCATGATCCTATCTAACACACTGGGAAACATGAATATATAAGTGTACTTACTGGGGGTCCAGCTTTCCCAACATCTCCATCTGATCCTGGTGCTCCAGATGGGCCCTAGAAATAGAAATAAGTGCAGATTATAGCTGTTTCCATTTAGAGAAAACAGTATCAAATCCTGTCAGTTGTCAGTTACTAACGAAGCAGATGTGTATGATCTCCCTGGGATATACATTCTGAAAGGGTGTGCCTATATTATGATATGGTAAGTATTATCAAAGAAATATATTTGACTTTAAAAATTGGTTTCCTCTTTAAAATACATTAGTCGATTATAATAGTTTAGAAGAATAGGTAGATGGACTGTATTATTGTACATTATGGAAGGTATTATTGTACATTATGGAAAGTATTAATGTACATTATGGAAGGTATTATTGTACATTATGGAAAGTATTAATGTACATTATGGAAAGTATTAATGTACATTATGGAAGGTATTATTGTACATTATGGAAGGTAGTAATGTACATTATGGAAGGTATTATTGTACATTATGGAAGGTATTAATGTACATTATGGAAGGTATTATTGTACATTATGGAAGGTATTATTGTACATTATGGAAAGTATTAATGTACATTATGGAAAGTATTAATGTATATGGAAAGTATTAATGTACATTATGGAAAGTATTAATGTACATTATGGAAGGTATTATTGTACATTATGGAAGGTATTATTGTACATTATGGAAGGTAGTAATGTACATTATGGAAGGTATTAATATACATTATGGAAGGTATTATTGTACATTATGGAAAGTATTAATGTACATTATGGAAGGTATTAATGTACATTATGGAAGGTATTATTGTACATTATGGAAAGTATTGATGTACATTATGGAAGGTATTATTGTACATTATGGAAGGTATTATTGTACATTATGGAAGGTATTATTGTACATTATGGAAAGTATTAATGTACATTATGGAAGGTATTGTTGTACATTATGGAAGGTATTATTGTACATTATGGAAAGTATTAATGTACATTATGGAAGGTATTATTGTACATTATGGAAGGTATTATTGTACATTATGGAAGGTATTAATGTACATTATGGCAGGTATTATTGTACATTATGGAATATATTATTGTACATTATGGAATGTATTATTGTACATTACCCTGTTTCTAATCTCCTAATCTGTTTACCCAATGGTTGCCTATCACTAATGTCCGAGTCCCCTCTGCCTAATTATCTAGGATTTTCTATAGTCTCCTAATTAATTTACTCCATGGTTGACCCTGTCTCTTGTCTCCTAATTAATTTACTCCATGGCTGACCCTGTCTCTTGTTTCCTAATTAATTTACCCCATGGTTGACCCTGTCTCTTGTTTCCTAATTAATTTACCTCATGGTTGACCCTGCCTCTTGTCTCCTTATTAGTTTACCTGATTGTTGACTCTTTCTCTTGTTTCCTAATTACTTTACCTGTGGTTCACACTATCTCTGGTCTCCAAATTAACTTCCCCAAAGGTTGACCCTGTTTCTTGTCTCTGAGTCCCCTATGCCTTCTCATGTGGGATTTCCTCTTGTCTCCTAATCAATTTACCCAATGGTTGACTTTGTATCTTCTCTCCAAATTAATTTACCCCACTGCTAACCCTCTATCTTGTCTCCTAATTAATTTGACCTGTAGTTGACCCTTTCTCAGATCTCCAAATTAACTTACCCCATGGTTGGTCCTGTCTCTTGTCTCTGAGTCTCCAAATTAATTTACCTCTTGGATGGACAGACAAATGTTTGTATAGGTGTATAAAAGGTATTACAGTATCCCAGATGATTTTAAAAACAGTGTTCAGATAAGAAATTAAAAATATTAAGTTATTTCTGTGCAAAATGAATCTAGAGCAACTTTGATAGCTTGCCATCACAAATTCCCATGCTTTTCACACACTGCCAAATCTGAAGCTCTATCCACATTTCATCCTCTTCTTCAACCCCCATCTACCTCAATTTCCTGGGTTATAAACATGACATTAAACTGATCATCTACCTCTTAACAGTTCAGACTTACCCTTTCTCCCTGAGGTCCAGGTGGTCCTGGTCTTCCACTTTCTCCCTAAAACAAAGATAACACTGACTTTATACAAGCTGGGATTAGTGGCATGGCCAATGCACATTATCAAAGGATCATAGCTGGCAATTGTACATTATAGCTGAAGGATGATCATAGAAATAGAAATGTTATATGAAGAATTAATGATTTTTTTGTGTGGAGATTTCCCTTTAAATGTAGTTTTACTACTATTGTTTCAAATTAATTCTATTATTAGTGGAAGAACATTCAAGGTCATCTCTGTCCACCACATATAGCTAATAGTGTGCTGAAAAATGGCATTAAAAACACAACAACAACAAAACCATTCATGGTGGTAACTACTTCAGGTTTAATTATATACCTTAATTTGAGTTGTCACCCCTGACATATAAAACTTGACTCAAAGGTCATTAGTTCTATCCTTTGTTACTAATTTTCATAAGACCATAAAACTAAATACAAATATTTTACTAAAATTAAGGTTGGCAGCAAAGTAGCAAGATACATGTGCTTGTACCAGATGACACTATCCCTCCTCCCTTTGTACAAAATTTATGCATAAGTGTCCTTCCCCACCTCCCAAAGCTATGCAAGGGGATCAGGATGGATGAAACTTCTAAGTCTTATGCATGTCTTGTGATCACTCTGATCATATCCTAAAGTCTGATGCCTGTATATCAATAGTGTTGGAGGATTTCACACACACACACATACACACACACACACACTATGCAACAACTCAGACAAAAATTTAAGGAGTTCAGTGATTTGTTTATTTCTACATCTTCAAATGATGCTTACCATGAGATTACTAAGTTTCATGGTAACCCATTAAAAAATGTGAAATTAATTGTGTGCACAAAATACTGTCATTTACTGCATTTCAGCTGAAATAAAGGAATTGACTTGAAGAAAAACTCCAAGAACAAAGTGATTTATTGACATGTGCATCTTTGGCTGATGACCACAATATGGCTGATGACCACAATATGGCTGATGACCACAATATTTACAAACTTTCATCAAATTTCATAAAAAAAACTATGGGACCTGTTGTAGTAACAATGTTATGTACCATATGAACAATGATTGAACTTAATGACAAACATTCCTACATGCAGATTCCTACATACCCAGTATAGAGGCAGTACTTCATGTGTTATCCTGCCTGTATGTTGTGTACACTATGAATGAATGAATGAACCAACTGACAAGCACAAGGATTCCTACAAACTTCTGACTGTACAAGGTACAACATGGATTTCTTATAATTTGGATCAGCTGGTATTTCAAAACTTCTAAGGGAGAGTTAAAAGCAACTCTCCTGAAATTTTGTTCATTTATAAATACAGAAGGAAATGTTTTTCTTTATCTTTTGATCTGTCCAGACAGAAATTGTGGAACCAATAGTATCTACAAACATTTTTAATCTCTCCCTCTCTCTCACTACATACTGGTGGACCAATGCTTCCTGTCTCCCCTGGTGGTCCTGGTTCTCCATCTTGTCCTGGAATTCCGGGTTCTCCCATGTTGCCAGGCAATCCCCTGTCTCCTGGGTTACCCTGGAAAAATACACACAAGTGGTACCTATTTCTATGTCAATCTGTCCACCTCTCTGCTTAAATATGTCTGTGCTTCCATCTATCTATATTTCTTTCTTTTAATCTATCTTTCTATTTACCTACCTACCTACCTAGCAACCTACCTACCCACCTACCAGCCTACCTAGCTACTAGTTTTCAATCTGTTGATATTTATTGAGATTTAAATACTCAATCTATGACTACAATGTAATATGTAAAAATAGTCTGAATTACTTTTTTGTTGTGTACCCAAGTTTTGTTATTTTTGTATTTTCATCTGTTGCTTAGAGACAAGAAAAAAAATATTTTGAACATTCTTAATCTGTTCGCAGTCTCTCTATTATATGAACTGAAATGCTTGTATCAGCATCGTGTTCTCAGTCTTTCTATTGTATGAACTGAAATGCTTGTATCAGCATCGTGTTCTCAGTCTTTCTATTGTATGAACTGCAATGCTTGTATTAGCATTGTGTTCTCAGTCTTTCTATTGCATGAACTGAAATGCTTGTATTAGCATTGTGTTCTCAGTCTTTCTATTGTATGAACTGAAATGCTTGTATTAGCATTGTGTTCTCAGTCTTTCTATTGCATGAACTGCAATGCTTGTATTAGCATTGTGTTCTCAGTCTTTCTATTGCATGAACTGAAATGCTTGTATTAGCATCATGTTCTCAGTCTTTCTATTGTATGAACTGCAATGCTTGTATTAGCATCATGTTCTCAGTCTTTCTATTGTATGAACTGCAATGCTTGTATTAGCATCGTGTTCTCAGTCTTTCTATTGTATGAACTGAAATGCTTGTATTAGCATTGTGTTCTCAGTCTTTCTGTTGTATGAACTGCAATGCTTGTATTAGCATCATTTTCTCAGTCTTTCTATTGCATGAACTGAAATGCTTAAATTAGCATCGTTTTAATAACAATAATAATCTTTTTTCTTTGTAACATAGATCACAGGCCCACACGTAAGAAAATATTGTACAACAACAAAACATAACAATGCTAAGATTAAAACACTGATTCTCTACATTCTGCAAGACAAAGAGCAGAATAATGTGATGTAACAATAATACTAATTCTCTCCATAATGCTGTTGAACTTAACATAATTTGCATTACAGTGAATGTTCAAATGTAAATGAGTATTTCTCAAATTATCCTACATGGGACATTTAACAACAAAATGAATCATACATGGACATTTAACACCAAATTATCCTACATGGGACATTTAACATCAAATTATCCTACATGGGACATTTAACAACAAAATGAATCATACATGGACATTTAACACCAAATTATCCTATATGGGACATTTAACACCAAATTATCCTACATGGGACATTTAACACCAAATTATCCTACATGGGACATTTAACAACAAAATGAATCATACATGGACATTTAACACCAAATTATCCTATATGGGACATTTAACACCAAATTATCCTACATGGGACATTTAACACCAAATTATCCTACATGGGACATTTAACACCAAATTATCCTACATGGGACATTTAACATCAAATTATCCTACATGCGACATTTGACAATAAATTATCCTACATGGGATATTTAACACCAAATTATCCTACATGCATGGTTCCCACACTTTTCTAGATATAAATTTCCAGGTCTTTTCCAAGCATTTTCCAGAACGAAATTAATTTTTTCAAGGTTCACATATGATCATTACAGAATGGAATTAAAGAACATTTTGGATTATAAAACATGCATTTTCCAAGTCTATAGATGTTTCTCTTTCAAGACTCTCCAAAACATATATGTCGGAAAAGATGATCATGTACAAAACCACAAAATGAATCACACGAAACAAGTCTGACTATATTCCTATAAATTGGCATTTAAAGCCATTTCAATGACAGAATAAAAATTCTAACTTTACTTTGCTGACCTGCATTATGTTGCTACGTGGGAACAACATAATGAGCATAAATTAGTTTTGTTTCCTTTCAAGCCTATAATTCTAAAGAATTCTGTTATATGTGCATGTTATACAAAGTTAACATTTCCTATCACAGTATGAAAAAAACCCAATAAATGCAAAGAATTAGAATCTTATGTTGTAACAAAAAAAGTTTAAACCTGAATTTATGTGTGTCAATAAAATCTCAAAGAAGATTTTTCAACCAACTTAAACTTCTTAAGATGATTTGGTTAAAAATTCCATCATTTAAAAACATTTACAAAAGGGTTGATATAAATTTTGACAACAGACCTTCAAAATTATATATTGTTGTATAAAAAAAGACTGAATTTTCTGCAAAATCAACTTGTCTTCTTGTAGTTCGATAAACCAGTCCCCAAGCCTGTATTGAGACAGGGGCTCTTATTGTTCTTCATATATAATAAAAGGGACGACAATTTCCCATTTCTCCTGCATTCTATTTAAGATCTGAAATCAATGCTTCAAGCTACATGTCACTGTGTAATAGTTTCGCACCAAAGTTCATCTCAGAGATTCGAAATGTTTATAATCCGGGTTTCCTCCGAATATTCCAAGCCCATTTTTCACATTTAGACACTACCAGTGGGCCTAGCAAATTTAAACTATGTTATATTGACTTATACCTGCATGAAATCATTAGGAAAATTGTTTATTTTCTCAAAAATGGCAAGTATTATAATCATTATGTCTTTAATCCACTGACAGACTAGACGAACCTAGGCAGAGATGAAACCTGACCCGGTACTCACCATTTGCGTTACTAGTCACATGACTTCACAAATTTCAAACAACGACATCGAAGTCCAATAGTCATGTGATATCAACAACAAACTCCTTTTCAATGTTGTTGTACAAAATTCAATTACATTAAATAAAAGTCTCACACCATTTGTAAAAACCAGAAAGAACATATAATTCTCAACATATTTATTTCGTGAACAATGACAAGAAACTTGGCCAGTCTGATTCATCAAGCAGAGTAGTTTGGTTCCCTGCTTTGTATGCTCCCTGCGTTAGAGAGCACATGTCAACTTGGTAGTCACATGATACAACAAAACTCTTGGTCTTGGAATAAATATAGAGAATTTTGTGCTCTTTCATTTTTGCATTTTTATTACAACCAGTATATGACTTTTATTTAATATTATTATTTTTTTCTACAATATTTGAAAATGTCGGTTGTGAGATTCCATGTGCTCATGCGACTAGTAATTGAAATCGCTAGTACCAGCTCAAATTTCATCTTCTCCATAGTTTTATTGTCTTTCAGCAGATATAAGATATAACAATTTTAATACTCGCAAAGTCATAGAAAATAAATAATTTTCATATCGATTTCATGCAGGTATAACTCGATTTAACAATGTTTAAGTTTGCTAGCCCATCCGCTAAGTGGCTATGCATTGCCACCACCATGCTGGCCTCTTGTGATGCTAGATTGGTTTTCATACCTTCCATATAACAAAGATATGGATATTGAGCTGTTTGTGAATAAAAAAGTCTACTAGATGAATCTAATCCACTGAGCATTTGGATTGTCTCAACAAATACATTTATGGCAAGCACCCAAATGATCCATAGTGCAACCTCCTAATATTCTGGTTAGAACTTGACAAATTTAACTCACGATCAGTTCAGTTACGACTCAATTATTTAATTGTTTCGAGCGTCAAGTGATGGCGGAAAATTCCTGGGTTTTCCCCAACTTTTGTCAATATTTGCAAATCTCAAGGACTCTTCACGGTCAGGATAAAAATTATCATTTCTCCCAACTTTTTCCCGATTTCCCAGTAGCATGGGAACCCTGTACATGGGATATTTGACAACAAATTATCCTCCATGGAACATTTAACAACAAAGTGAAACTCATCTTTTATGTCTGCACAAAAACTGCACAGTCGATCAACATAGAGAATACTTCTAAATCTACCTATATTTACTATTATAGTTATGTTTACATTTCTGAATATACACAGTGAGCAAATACTGTATAAAGGATTGAAACAATCCATGTAATAATGAAGTTGTTTATGATCTTGTTATAAAATCATACCATAACAATTAAGTTTAAATCTCATTTTAGTTCTTGAAGAAACACATTTTACATCATTGTTTAAACATACTGAAAAACTGGTTTTCATTTCTTATTTTCTCAAACTTCTCATATTCATTGTGGAAATAATAGATTTTTAACTTGTTCAGTGTTTACTCCACGTAAACTATATTAAAACATTGTTTTGAAAATCAGTGTTTAATCCATGTAAACTGTATTAAAACATTGTTTTCATAATCTCTTATCAACAGTCATTGGTAATTCGAATCAGTACTTGAGTATTCTTTAATATGTTATTGAATATTTTAAAATTTGTCACTGGTATTATACCATAACTGAAATTATGTTACTGGTATTACTCAAAATATGTTAAAATATGGTATTGGTATTACACAATATGTTAAAATATGGTATTGGTATTACACAATCAATATGTTAAAATATGTTACTAGTATTAAACAATATGTTAAAATATGGTATTAGTATTACACAATATGTTAAAATATGGTATTGGTATTACACAATGTTAAAATATGGCATTGGCATTACACAATCAATGTTAAAATATGGTATTGATATTACACAATATGCTACAAAATGGCACTGATATTACACAATATGTTAAAATATGAATTTGGTATTACAAAACACAAACCAAATGTTTTTATCTATAATGAACTCAGTAAAATGTCAATGTAAGTAATACAATATAGCATAATCATTAAAACAACTACTGTAAAGAACATAGCTTGTGTCTGGAATGCTTTTTTTAATTATTATTATTATTATGAAACTTCACTAAACTTGCTGGGCAAATGCTAGGACAACCAATTTTTGTCATTTTCAAACCTGGATTAGAGAAAGGGCTTTGCAGCTTGAGCCCTGCCTTATTTTGTAGCCTAAAGTTTATATAATAACAGCTTTATTGTTCAAAGATCAATCTATAAACAATATTATTCTCTGCCAAGCCATACATACAATAACAACTTCAAGTAACCTCCCCCACAAACTTTTCCTGAATTAGCAGAAAATCATGTTGCCCAATAGTTTTACATACATGGATCCAGGTGTCTAACAAATGCACTCAATTTAAATTTTGGAAGTCTGAATGTTTTGCAGTTTGATTATGCCAGTGCTTGAAACAAGCATCTAGTCAAACGGTCTTTATTACATCTTTTATCTACCAACACATTGTTTGTTTATATCTTATATGCTGTCAAACAGTATTTATTACATCTTATTTGCTGTCTGTGTTTATTACATTTTATCTTCTTCAAAAACAGTGCTTACTACATTTGTATCTGGTGTCAAATGGTGCTTATTTTGTGATGTTATGCACTAATATGATAGAGACTTTGCCAGATTGTACCTAAGGATAACTTCACCTCATCTTAAAAATCCAAAAAACATCTTCATTAAAAGAGAGCACTGTATATGAATCATAGTACTTACTCTTTCTCCTACAAGTCCAGGTGCCCCTATGGGTCCTGATTCTCCCCTTTCTCCCTAAATGAAAGAAATTTTAAATATATTGAATATACATGGAAATACTGAATTCCTAATTATACTATTCATTTAAGTTAGCTTATGCTTAATGCACACCTAACAGCTGACAGTATAAACTTGTTGTTTTGTTTGTAATGGCACTCTGAATACATTATTGACAATATCATGCTTAGGAAATGGGAGTTAAGTGCTTTCCAAAGGATACACTGAGGAAATGTGAGTTAAGTACCTTTTCAAAGGATATACTGAGGAAATTGGGAGTAAAATACCTTTCCAAACGATACACCAAGGAAATGGTGGTTAAATGCCTTTCCAAAGGATACACTGAGGTAATGGAAGTTAAGTGTCTTTCAAAAAAATACACAGAGGAAATGGGAGTTAAGTATACAATTCCAAAGGATACACTGAGGAAATGGGTGCTAAGTGCCTTTCCAAAGGACACACTGAGGAAATGGGAATTAAGTGCCTTTCCAAAGGATACACAAGGGAAATGGGAGTTAAGTGTCTTTCCAAAGGATACACAAGGGAAATGGGAATTAAGTGCCTTTACAAAGGATACACAAGGGAAATGAGAGTTAAGTGTCTTTCCAAAGGATACACTGAGGAAATGGGAATTAAGTGCCTTTCCAAAGGATACACTTGAGAAATGGGAGTTAAGTACCTTTCCAGATACACTGAGGAAATGGGTGCTAAGTGCCTTTCCAAAGGATACACTGAAGAAATGGGAGTTAATTATCTTTCCAAAGGATACATTGAGGAAATGGGAGTTAAGTACAGAGGAAATGGGAGTTAAGTACCTTTCCAAAGGATATACTGAGGAAATGGGAGTTAATTATCTTTCCAAAGGATACACTGAAGAAATGGGAGTAAAGTACCTTTACAAAATGATACACTAAGGAATGGTGGTTAAGTGCCTTTCCAAAGGATACACTGAGGAAATGAGAGTTAAGTGCCTTTCCAAAGAATACACTGAGGAAATGAGAGTTAAGTGTCTTTACAAAGGATAAACTGAGAAAATAGGATTTAAGTGCTTTTCCTAAGGATACACTGAGGAAATGGAAGTTAAGTGTCTTTCCTAAGGATATGCTGAGGAAATGAGTTAACTGCCTTTCCAAAGGATATACTGAGGAAATGGGAGTTAATTATCTTTCCAAAGGATACACTGAAGAATTGGGAGTTAAGTACCTTTCAAAAGGATACATAAATGAAATGGTGGTTAAGTGCCTTTCCTAAGGATACAATGAGGAAATGGAAGTTAAGTGCCTTTCCAAAAGGATACACTGAGAAGAAAATAAGTGCTAAGTGCCTTTCCAAATGAAACACTGAGGCAGAAAAGCTGAGCAAGCCTGCACAGGTATCAAACCTGCAATCCTTTGATTACAGGTCTGATGCTGTACTGAGTTACTGCAGCTCCTGCAAATAGCAATGGCCATAAATTCTATGGCTTATTGTAGGCATTATTTGAGCATCAGATCAATTATTTCATTGTTCTTTTTTTATGTGCTTACTGAGCAAAATCAAATCAACTCAAATTATTTGGCCTTAAAATTTATGAAAATTTGATTCATACTCAATAGATTTCTTCATGGCTGTAAAATCTTAAAATAATTTAGTTGTCCAAAATCAAAATTGTCCACGAAATAGCCCCAAAATTTGTAATGTTCCTTTATCTTAAATAGACATGGTCCAAATGACTCACATGAACCTAAGTACCAAATGACTCACATGAACCTAAGTACCAAATGACTCACAAGAACCTAAGTACCAAATGACTCACATGAACCTAAGTACCAAATGACTCACATGAACCTAAGCACCAAATGATTCACATGAACCTAAGTGTCAAATGACTCACATGAACCTAAGTACCAAATGACTTGCATGAACCTAAGTACCAAATGACTCACATGAACCTAAGTACCAAATGTTAAAGCAGATGGCAAAGTAATCGGGTTTACTAGGATAATTACTGATAAATTGTATTGAACCCATTGAAGGGTTTTTCAGGAAATGGTGCTTGAAGAGTGATTCACTATGAGAAAAAGTTGTTTTAAGATAATCTATTTTAAGTATCTGCAGCCATATTTGGTCTAATTCTTTTGTTGTTGTGAAAATATAATTTTAATAGACCTTAATGACAGGATGCTTCCTTTTAAATTTGGTCAATTGTGTTAAGTGGATTTTGCTAAGGAGTCATTGAAAAGTTGTCTATTTTCTGTAACAGAACCCTATTGGATGAAAAATCCACATCACTGTAAGAAAGTTGAAAGCCTTTCCAGGCCAGAATGCTTTCAATCAGTCAAAATCTGTTGAGA